>WUAP02155565.1:0-10413 GCA_015163945.2 Stichodactyla helianthus
ACCCGTAAATGGTTTCGCCCTGCCATACGACGCTTCAGCAATCGATGTCTGGATGTATGGTCCCAAATTAATCAATGTAAAATAAAAGAAAAATCCAGATACACATTTTGGAAAGTAAGGAGTTGATGTCGACTGAATCTTCATATTCAGTTAATAATTCTTCACATTATGCAAGCTATAGCAATATAGTGCCAAAGCCTGTAAAAAAAATCTCTAATTACTTTTTCATAGCCAGACCAAAGCCTTTCATCCAGTTCAAGACGTCATCGTGTGTCCAACCACTGATATCAATCGTAGGTTTTGCATCCACAACATCGACACTACTGACTGAAAATAGAAAATTGAAATCTGTTGGATTAATCGTTTTTTATGGCGTCGGCAGAATCTCCTATAATGGCAGATAAAAGGCAGATAAAATACATAATCAATAGTAAGGAACTAAATTTTACCATTAACAACTTCAGCATCGCCTTTTCCTCTTTCGCCGAGTTCTTTCTGTAAATCCTTCATGCTAGGATCTAGTCTTCCATGTCGTTGAGAGAAGTCAATCCATAGTTTAGAGCCCATTATCATTCCCAGCCAGCCATCTGGTCTGTAATTACTCTCCATCATGAGGGGGATAATGTCTTTATGTAGCTGGAAGGCATATTCTGCCTCTGGGTTATGAAAGAGTAATTAATATCAGCATACTAGAGGAATATCATATGGTCTGTCTGCCTGCTTCTTTGTCTGACTGACTGACTGACTGACTGACCGACCGACCGACCGACCGACCGACTTCCGGATGGATAGATAGATGAATGGATAAATAGGCGAATGAATGTAGGAATTAGGCGTTAATAGGTGATGAATTTATAACTGTCTCTGCACAGATCACCTCACCTGATCTACAGTTAGAGCTTTCCTTGTATTTCTGTGACACACAGATCAGCACTACAGCAGAGTTCTCTACAGCTCTAGCCATGGCCTCTAGTGTAGACCCACCCATCTGTTCTAAATCCATCCAGACTCGATAACCTGCTGCTTGGAGCCGATCTTTGACTTGAATCAGAGTCTTTTGTACATCCCACTGATAACTGATCATGACATGGTTGGTTGTACCAGAACTGGATTTGTTATCTTCAAATAAACGTATAAATGAGAGTGGAAAACAAATGCAAGGGAAGTTTAACAGGATAAGAGGAAAAACTAGTGATATAGGTCATGAAAAGAACGGAAGCCAAGAATATGAAAAAGACCGGAATAAAGCAGGAATAAAGATGAAGAAGAGGTGTTAGAGCCAATGGAAGAAAAGCAAGATCCAAAAATTTAAAAAGAAAGAAATATTCAATGAAAACAAAGGAAAAATTCTTATGTTGATAAAAGTGTCTTTAAATCAGATTAAAATGACCAGCACGAGGCAACACTATACTCGGCATGCTTAATCTTTCAAGAAAATTCTGTTGGAAAAGTTATCGCTAAGAGACCGTTCATTTTTTATCGGGAGGGGGGGGCTGGTGTTTTTTCAATTTTTGCTAAAAAATTTGTGTAGCCCCCCCTTTTATTCCATAAAATTTTCACTTGGCCCTCCCTCATTTTGTCCATGTCATTTGAGTGACTCCCCCTCCAACATATTTTTTTCTATGGCCCCATTTCATAGCCAAATTTTTCAGGTACCCCCTCCCCCCCCCTAAAAATAACACACCCCCCTCCCGATAAAAAATGAACGGACCCTAAGTGCTGGAAAAATTCCAAACAAGACTGGACATTAGACTCGTACCCAGTCGTCACTTGACTCACCAATTTATTCCTTGTATTTGCATTGGAACATTGGAAGACGTTTAATGCGCGCAAAGGCTTTTGGGAAGGAGGGAGAAAAAGTGACGTCGCTTCGCGTTTCTCTTCCTTCCTTCCCTTGATACACCGCGAACTCACTCAATCCTTCCCATCGACCACAGCGCAAGCAAGAAAAGCGACTGAATTCGAGTCTGGCCGGACATGATATCTATCAAAGGTACCAGCTGAGCGAACAATTAGCTGCGCAAGGCATTGTTGGACAAAACCTCCGGCCCTAACTCTTTGTTTTCAAAATCATTTCTCGCGTGGTTTTTAGATAATTCACAGATGAAGTATCACTCTTATTAAGAATTGTGGACTTTTCTGAGACTCAAAATGTGTTGGATTCAATTGTCAATAGTTTTGAGGTAGAAAAAAGTGCTTGAACACAGGGCCGGCCATAACAAATCACAACGGAATGGGATTTGGTTGGAAAATTCAATTCCGCTCAGGTGGCAAACATTTAAATATATGGACCGGAAATAGTTCACACAATCCTTACTGTCTGCTGCCTCAACGGAGTGTTGCTGTTTTCCTTCAATTTCCCACAGTGCACCACTGGCAGCTTTCTTCACTCTGTCGTTAGTACTTTCTTTCAGTTTGTACAGCATTTCCATGCAACGTTCGTCGCTTTTAATCTTCACTTTATTTTCTTCGTCAAAAGCAAGCACCCACAGGGCTTCTGCAGCAGCGATCCTTTCCTCTTCATTCTGGGCCCCTTTGATCATGTTCGTCAGTACTGGGATCGCATTGTTGGCCACAATCTAGAAGAATAATCACAAGCAACGCCTTCACTCATAAAAGGGGTGTCCTGAATAATGTGGGTACTTATACAGCGCATCTCATGCAAGTCTCAATGCGCTTTGCAATCATTGTCAGTGTGGAGGACGTACGACTGTACTAGGCTGTTGAACCGGGAGACAATCCCCTACATACGAATAGCTCAACAGGTTCTTTAATGTCACCTGTATACAGGTATTTTAGGCACGATACAGCCATAGTAAGGCTACAAATCTGCCATAGACTTTCCCACTCGCACGAAGTCGTCTCTATTGCGGCGCTGTACATATCATGCCTCAAAATCAAACTTATCTTTGATATGTTACCTTTTTAAGCAAATAAAAGCCATACCTGTTTCTTGTTGCTGTCATTGATAGCTATTTGAGCCAGACCTTCGGCAAGTTCACTGTTTGAGAAGCCCAGATATCTGTGATCAGATCTTCGAGTTGCCTTGCCAATCAAAGACACCAGATACTTTATGGGCCCTGTACATTGAAGGCAGAGAGAATTGTTAACAGAGACAGTCCTTGACCGTGTTACGATCGTGTTTGTGCCGTGAGCTTTTCACAGTCATACGAAAATGTAAAAGTAGTGTCACAAAATGCGAGGAAATCTCTACCAAAGTACATTCACACCTGTATTAGCCATGATGAGGTTGTTATTCTCCTCATCAATCAGATATGCCAACAGAAGCAATGCCTTGGTAGCATACAAGGTAACCTTGTCATCTGTCAAGGGAAGCACTACTTTGACAGCATTGCAGGCATGGAAATTAATTCTTGTTGGGACTCTCTTTGACAGGTTGTGTAGGGTTCCCATCACTCTGGACAGGATGGTCCCTCTCACTGTCTTCTTCCTCAATGTACCTTCAGAATCCTTGTCAGAATGGAATATAATGTTAATGGAGTCATTCATTCAGTGGGATTTGTAATGTTAAAACAGAAAAAAGGCTGGTCCCCTACTGTTCGTATAGTATTGAAAAGTTCTGACCATCCATACAACCATTCACCTGTCTATCCATCCACAACCACCCACTGACTCATCCATCCATCCATCACTCACTCCTTCTATCAATTAATTTTTCATTTTCTATGGGAGATGGTGTATTTTAGGAAACTATAAAAAAGCATAAACAGCAGTGAGTCATGAAAAATTCAGGGCTAAAATAGAAATCAATATAATTCTAATAGTGGGAGAGATTGATGACTGAGTTAGAATAAATGGATAGGTGGATGGATGGATGGATGGATGGATGAGTCGGTGGGTGGTGGATGGTGGAAAGGTAGATAAATGGTTGGATGGATGGTTGAATGGATGGATGGATGGATGGATGGATGGATGGATGGATGGATGGGTGGATGGGTGGATGGATGGATGGGTGGGTGGGTGGATGGATGGATGGATGGGTGGATGAATAGATGGATGGATGGATGGATGGATGGATAGATGAGTGGGTGGGTGGATAATTAGAAGGATGGAAAAGTGAGTGGGCTGGAAGGGGAAGAATCGTTGAATAGATGGACAGATGGATGAGTAGGTGGGTGTGGATGGATAGGCAGGTGAATGGTTGGATGGATCCAAGGTTAGGAGTAGAGAGGATGGAAGGAGGAAAGAAAAGGATGGTAATTGTTTGGATGAAGAGAAGGAGGGAGATATTAATGGATGGGAGCAAGGTTGAGTGGATGGGTGCAAGGATGGTCAGAGGTAGGAATCAATACACATTCTGAACCTACCATATACTGCTGATGGTGTGCAGTGCAGTCTTTCAGCTTATCCACAGCATCCACAAGTATTGCCACCAAACCTGCTTCATTGAATGCAAGATTCATGGCATCACAGAAATCTGTATAGTTGATGGCATTGAGTACTGTGGTGCTCAACAGGTCTTGTGCTTTTTTGAGATCAGTTGTATCTGGTTTGTTTACCTACCATCAAACAGATAAAACAATCAATAAAGCAAGCAAGCATACCTCTGTAAAATTACATCTCCCAATATTGTAAAGTGGATGAAGTTCATATATTATCTGTTTCTTAAAGTACCAAATTAATTTCTCATTCGATGGACAAATGTTGCAAATATCAATTAATGGAGGAGTATTTGATTGTATAGATATATTACATGCGTTTGTGTACTATGTCAAAATGGCACTATACGTCATTTGATCAGCAAATCGCTCAGCTGTTACAAACACTTTTTAAATTCAAAGTGAAGGGGTATTGGATCTATTAATCACAAGTTATTTAGATAATTTACGTCTAAACCATTATTTATTCAAATTTCTCGTTACACAAATCGATGAGTGTAGTTTGTGTTAGTTTTGCGTTTGCGAAATCTTGACAGAATTTCGTGTAAACTCGTCGCATTGGCACAAACGAAATTAAACCCAAGTTTCCAAGGTGTGAAATAAGACTTACCTGCTCGCCGCTTTCAGCATCTAAACTCACGTCTCTTACATCTAATTCTCTATCGTAGGACAAGAGGTTTGGAAAAGCAGCCTCAAGTTTCAAAAAAATGTCCTTCACGACTATTGCGAAGCCGATATCCGCTAAAAATTCTCCAAGAGCGATCTTACGCTTGGCAGTCTTTTGCTGACTATAGGAACTCGAGATTGAATTAGTTGCACGAAGAGCATGACGTTGGGAATAAAACTGGTCTTCGCCAAGTTCATTTTTCAGTTGTCTCAGTGCATCATAGAGAGAGAGAAAGCTTTCGAAAAATTCAGGATTTTTATCACAGTGGGCAACCAATTTCTCATCCGTGTAGCCTCTGTTAGATAATTTCATCCTTGTGTCGTCGAGTGTTTTTGAGACAGGTTTTTCCTCCAAAACGACTGTATGAGAATTGCCCTTCTTTGTCAAAATTTCGTCTTCCACCACTTGTTTTGCCCTTCGAACTTTCGCTTTTTCTCTGTCATCTTTAGTGTTGTTTACATGAGTTTCTTGTGATTGCTTAGAATTCTTTTTCGGGTGTTTTTCAATCTCGTTCTTCTTGTGTTTCGAGTCAATTTTCGCATCTAATTCTGCGGGTTCTTCTTCTCGAAGATCACGCTTTTTCTTCGTATTCCCAGAACCCATTCCTTTCCACCATTCCTTGAACGCTAGCTACCTTCAACTAGTTGTCATTAGCGTGATGACTGAACCGGTTACATAGATCTTGCTAGGTAAGCTTACTGACCGGCTCAATGACCCGTCACGGCTAAACAACTAAAAGCTAGGCAACCGAAAAGACAAAAGGACGAAATAATAATAGCAAATTGTTTTGAACACTACCCCCTGTAGTGCGGCTCCCGTTGCGTCTGAGACCATGGACGTTAATTACCCTTGAAAAATGCTTCTAGAATATATATTTTCAAGAATATTTCTTACGCCTTTACGGTTAACTTTCCTAGGCAACAAAAACCTAGAAGTTCGAAAACGGTTGCTTTTCGGAAAGTTCACAAAAAAGCGCTAAATTTATGTTATGGGTTCATAGGTTTAAGATACAGCTATTTCAAAACGTTTTGAAATAGCTGTTGTATATACGTTTTGCACAGCTCTAGAAAATTCCGTCCATTCACACAGAATATGTGTATGACGTATGGCACACCTATTTTAAGAACTACAAATGGAAACTAGCGAGTAAACTAGTATAGGCTGCGTCGGTGTGTAATGAATACAATAACCAATAAAAGGAAATCTGTAACAACGTGAAAAAAAGAGAGATATTCTTAACTTTACTGACGTTTCGAGCTTTCGCCCTTCGTCGGAGTAAAGAGTAAAGTACGGGCAAGAGTAGGTATAAATAGAGGCGGGAAAGTTAATTATTTTAAGAACTTACTGATTTTATTAGGGCTTCACAAGTTTTATATCTCTTAACATTAATAATGTAAATAGTTCGTTATTAGTATTGTTTACTTATTTACTCCAGACACTGCCATATTGATATGTATTTTATCAATATTACAATAAAGACATTATTATTTTTTAATGGAGGAGGAGGAGGAGGATGCACTATTTTGCAATTATTTTATTTTTTGTTAAAAAAATCTTTATTTAATTTACACAAATGTAAGGGTTTATGCTCCGGGAGCAGACTCCAGGGTCGTTTTGCTCCTTCGTGTGTACCAAAGATTTCATGTAAAAAAGGTTGTGGTGGGAGCAGAATTTTGTCCCCGGCTCCACACTCCCTGATATTAAACTGGTTAAATATCAGCGAACATGACCACACCATGTAGCAAACTCCTGCAGCATGCTCTATCGTGTGTACAAGTTGTACAAAATGACCCGGGAGCCTGTATGAACCTTTATTTATGAAAGGGGCGCGCATTTTTTAGTCTTCTTCAGCCGGAAGGGTGACCCGGCCGATGGTTAAGGCATTCAGCCGTTTTCAATGCTATTATGGAAAACTTAGTATCTATCTTTCTTCTTTCCATTTCAGTCACCCACTGGGTGAACCTTCTCAGGAAAAGAGGAAATTGTGGCGGCCAGACTTGAAAATATTGTATCCTTTATGGTTACAAATGATGATGGAAAAATTGAAGGGACAACAAGAGACGGCTTGTTTTCAAGATATTCTTGTTATTTATTTTGTATTTATTTTGTTTTGTTTTGTTTTGCTTTGTTTTGCTTTGTTATGTTTTATTTGTTTGTTTGTTTTTTCGGCCCACTAGGACCTGACAGCTAAATAGCGTGTTGTTTAGATCCATCTCCACAGAGGTCTATACGCATATGTACCGTTAATAGCATAAACCCTACTATTACTTATGCCTTCTTCCATCTCACCTCGTCATCCATTGAAGTGCTGTACCTCAACCCTTGTTCAGCATTAATTCTTAACGGGATCGATTCCAAACGAGGTTGGAACTCAGAATCCAGAATCCAGCGAAATTTCCAATCGATTTAGCACTTTAAACTAAGAAAGCCGATTTTGTAATCGTAAATTGCCAGTAATATTACCTCGTGTAGAATCGATCCTGAGAATTAATGCTGGGGAACAAGGTTTGAGGCGCAGCACTTCAAGGGAATGACGTAGTCAGAGATTGAAGAAAACGTAAATAATAGGATTTATGCTATTAGCGGTGCGTACAGACCATTAATGCTGTGTTCACTGTGCGGGTGGATCTGAAGATAATTGTGCCCTTGCAGTAGTAGCGAATGGGGTGCCATTGTACGTGATCATTTCACATGAAAATCACGTATACTGAAGCTATCCAACCAACTTTTCTAGTTCCTCTGTAAACAGCATACATCGACACATCTGATAATCCAATATCATTCTTGAGCGAAGAGTAATAGAATTCAGGACTCTGAAAAATAAAATCAAGAAAAACGTTTTTAGGGGGAGAAACTATATAAGGCTTCGAAATTCCAATGGTGAATTTAAATTCTCTTAGTTTAACGTCTCTTAAGTTGGAAGGACCGAGGGACGAGACCGCCGAAGGTCTAACCACTTGCAGATGTTATTACAAAGGCAGCACCTTTTCCTCAGTTATTTTAAGACCCTGAGTATTGTTCCGGCTGGGGCTTGAACCCACGACCTCCCGAACGACAGTTCGATGCTCTTGACCAACTAAGCTAACCGGAAGGTGGTTAGAGCTAGCTTGGTAAAGCGCGCAATCAATGATGAGTTAAGCGGCGTTTACACGAGCAATTTTTCCTTGACAAGGAAAAGCTGGCATGCTGGCTTTTCCTTGACAAGGAAAAATTGTCAAGAATGAAATTTGCTCGTGTAGATGGACAACAAGGAAAATATGGCAAGGAATATTAATGAGATTAGTTCTCAGCCTGTTACTTCACTGATCGAAACTTGTCAAGGAAAACTTGCTCATCATCTACACGAGCAAGAAAACCTTGCCAATAGAAAATTGTCAAGGAAAACTTGCTGATCGTCTACACGAGCAATGAAAATTGTCAAGGATACTTGTCAAGGTAAAATTGCTCGTGTACTCAAGATCCCACTATGCACCTGAAACCCAGCTTCCAGTCGATACTTTTCGATATCCACACCAACGCCTTTCATCCAGTTTAAGACCTCATCGTGTGTCCAATCACTGATATCAATCGTAGGTTTTGCATCCACAACATCAACGCTACTGACTGAAAATAGAGAATTGAAATCTGTTGGATTATTCGATTTTTAATTAGAGTCGACCCATAAGTGGCTAGATCTCCCCATGGAAGGGAATCCGGATTCCGGAGTCCACGGAAGTCCAAAATTTGGCCATTTGGCCATTACGATCCAGCACATGGAATCCAGAATCCAGCACATGGAATCCGGATCTAGCACATGGAATCCGGATCTAGCACATGGAATCCAGAATCCAGGACATGGAATCCAGAATCCACTAAATGGAATCCAGAATCCAGTACTTGGAATCCAGAATCCAGCACATGGAATCCAGAATCCAGTACTTGGAATCCAGAATCCAGCACATGGAATCCAGAATCCAGTACTTGGAATCCAGAATCCAGAATCCAGTACATGGAATCCAGAATCCAGTACTTGGAATCCAGAATCCACTACACTTATATTTAACTTTTTGAAAAATTTGACATGACATAGATTTTTAGGAGCTTTTTCAAATAAGCACATAAAAAGTATAGGGTCCCGTGCAAAATTTGAAGGTTTTTACCTTCTTGAAGTTCAAAACACGTCTGGTTCTTCAATCTTTTTCAGTAAAATTCCGCAGGTTACCATGGTAATTCGGTGGAAATTATGCGCGCGCACGCTTGTGGGCTCAGAAACTCGATTCAATAGTAGCCAGCCACCTTAAACCTAAGAATCCATATCATCAGAAATTTAGCGCTTTTTTTTGTGAACTTTCCGAAGAAGTAACCGTTTTGGAGCTTCTATATTTTTGTTTAAAAACATAAAAGCAAAGACATCAAAACTGACGGGGAAAAACTTAGGAAAGTTAACCGTAAAAGTGTAAGAAAAATTCCTGAAAATATAAATTCTAGAATCATTTTTCAAGGGTAATTTAAGGTCTGGTGTCGGACACAACGGGAGCCGCTCTGCAGGGGTTAGTATTCACAACAATTTATACAAAAATATTTTGCAAAACTTTTTATTTTCGTTTTTATTAAACTTAAAAGTACAAGAAACGTCTTACTTTCAAAGTAACTTAATCCCGCGATGAAGGGGATGCCTTCCTGATGACTTGAATCTCGTTTGTAAAACATCAGTTTTTTCAAAAAGTTTAGAGCGTTTTTTATGACGAACAAAACCAATTACAGGGAGCACTTAGAACGGCTTTCTAATAAGCAATGTATTAAATCTTAAATTGGGATTTTCGAATCTGGATTTCGGATTTTCGAAGATCTCCGATCCACGTTTCCGGATTTTCCTCATAGAATTCAGCCACAAGGCCCTTGATTAACTAGGAATCTGGTATTGTGTAGATCTGTGGGAATTTGGTCTAGCCTATTATTCCAGATTACCTTTATATTGAAGCATTGGCCACAAAAGAAAAGTCAAGCTTTCATTTCTCACTCATTTTATTAGCTCCCAAAAAAATTTGTAAGCGTGGTTCATGTTATGTTTCTACATTTGGGAAGAGTTTTAGCTGAGAGACTCCTTCTCGTATTCTGGGTTTTTCTTGAGAATAACGAAACCTTCCATGACTGGCGCAAGTGAAATGTCTGAACAAGGAATCAAGGAAATACAAGTCTATCAAAGATCAAAATTAGCAATAAATGATATATTTTTCTTGTTACTTTGTTTCACAAGAGGGTGCTGGTGTTAATACACCTTTTGCTGTTTATTTACGCAAAATATACATTCATTTACGTCAACAGTTGAAACTATAAGGCAAATATACGTTCATTAGCACGTCCATG
>WUAP02155576.1:0-10412 GCA_015163945.2 Stichodactyla helianthus
GTCCGGCCGGGGCTTGAACCCACGACCTCCCGCACAAGAGACCGATGCTCTACCAACTGAGCTAACCGGATGGCGGTACGATCTAATCCCAGCATGATTTTCATCAAATATCCAAGTTCACATACCATCAAGCTATATCCAAATCAAATATACCGGAATACAACATATTTTACAACACGTGATCCCACTTTTTCATCACGTGAGCATGCGTAGTTTGAAACCCCTGATGCGTCTTTGGTGGTCACGTCCCTTTCAACTTAAGAGACGTTAAAAAAGGGTCACAGATTTGTCATTTGAATTACTGTCACGTGCTACCCTCTATGAATATGATAAAGTTTTACTATTCTGTCAAACTTATGAAATGTGTTCTGAAATGCATCGGAACTTACCGATAGATGATCTAAAATGCAATATAAGCATATGAAGTTTGGAGAACGAAGGCCAAAAGGTAGCCAGAGTATGATATCTTGCAGAGACAGGATCAGCGAAATTCTTTTCAAGATTGGCAACTCGAAAATACCAAAGTCAATGTGCGAGTCGCAGAAGCATGGAAAGCACATGCGCGTATCTATGGGGATCTTGGGATTCCTGTGGCCTCCTGAGGTTTAGAGGAACGACTGGCTCCCCATATATGGGCATGCAATCCTGTTTGCCCTTCTGGCTGTTAATGTTACATGTTTAATATATACACCAAATTGAAAAAAACGTCGGGTCCAAAAGGTTGAATCATCGAAGGTAAGACCGAAAGGGGTCATGAGTAAACACTCAATAAAGCCCATATTTACTATTATATGCATAGGATATCGTGGCAACTCTTGAGCATTGCTTTGAATTCTCGAAGAAAACAATTTTCGAGAATTATAGCAATGTTTAATGCATATTATGGGCCTTACGAACTATTTACCCAGAATCCTCCTCGGTCTTACCTTCTATGATTTAACCTTTTGAACCCGACAACGTTTTTTCAATTTGGTGTATGTTTTAACTAACCTCTTGAAGAGTTTGTTGGTATTTGGATAGACAACTAGTTTGTCTCGGTACAGCATTCTCATGAGTTGCCTTGGATATCGTTTCTGGGTGTCTTCGACAAACTTGGCTTGATCTTTTAGGCGCGAAAATGAAGCAGTTTTTTGAATAGAATCAATGTCTCCCACAGCAAGACCAACCTTAGAGTAGATGAGAGTAGGATTGGAAGTGAGACCGACACCATCAAAGAGGTTTTTGTTTTTTGTTGAAATCGGAGAAAAAGGAAAATTACTTGAGAAAGGAAGGGGAAAGAAAGGAAGCAGGAAGGAAAGAATGAAGAAAGGAATGAAGGAACGAAGGAAGAAAAAAAGAAAGAAAGAAACGAAAGGAATGAAGGAAGAAAGAAAGAAAGAAAGAAAGAAAGAAAAATGAAAGAAAGAAAGAAAGAAAGAAAGAAAGAAAACGAAAACAAAAAAAAAGGGAGGGACGAATGAAGATTAAGAGCGGATGTCTGTAAATATCGACTGCAGCGTGCAAAATGAAAAAAAATTCGAATTTTGTCAAACTTTGTCAAAATGAAGATTCTGGTAAGTTATTCATGTAAAAAATACTCTTAGGGCTCACAATTTTTTTTTCAAGGCGTACGGCGACCGTTAAGTTTTGCGATTTTAGGGGCTTTTTAAGAGGGACCAAAATAGCCTATCTATAAGAGGCTGGCAACCAATGGTTAATGATCATAAAAACAAATACGCAATTTAGTCACAAATACAAGACATCACTGAACAATTCGACGAGTATTTTTTTGATTTTTAATAAAATGTAAATATTTCAGCGATTTTTACTTTTTAGCGATTTTGAACATTTTTTGAAGGCCTCAAAATGACCAAATTTATTGGATAAAATCCCTCATTGGCATATGACCAAGCGTTATAAAACAATAATGAGATAAAAGGGCAATGCCTCTATTGCAAATATCCGAAATAAAATTTTTGGGCTACTTTAATCTCAAAAATTGAAAAATCGAAACTTATCGGCCACTCTAGCTAATTTGCATATTTCAAGTTTACATGGAAATTACTATACAAGATTTCCAAAAATATTTAAACTATAAATTTTAATCGCATCAGAGTAAAACTAATGCCATTCGAGTCCCTATGTACTGGAGTGCATGCTTTTCTAATTTGAAGGGATTTAGAATAAAACTGTATATTTTACCGAATTTTTGTCAATAGACAAAATACGTCCAGAAACCGCTTAATGTATGCAAATTACACGTGAACTAAAAAATTCATAACTCTCACAAACTTTGACCGATTTTCATGATTCAAACTTTATTTCATAGATAATAAAATAGAAAATGATAAATAAAATAAATAAAGAGTCAATTTTCATAACAAAATATCTTCTGCTTCTTAAAATAGATAATCTTTTTATCATGTTTTCCTTTCATTGATGTCAAAAGAAACTAAAGATTTGCAATTTTGCTTTTTAATTATTTAAAATTTTGATTTTTTGGAAGACTGACAAAAAATAAATATATCAAATAAAGTAGATAGGCTATTTTGGTCCCTCTTAAAAGGCCCGTAAAATCGCAAAACTTAACGGTCGCCGTACGCCTTGAAAAAAATTTGTGAGCCCTAAGAGTATTTGTTACATGAATAACTTACCAGAATCTTCATTTTGACAAAGTTTGACAAAATTCGAATTTTTTCATTTTGCACGCTGCAGTCGATATTTACAGACATCCGCTTTAAAAGGGAGATAAAGAAAGAAAGATTTAAAAAATGCAAACAACACACATGGCAGGAATGAAGAAGTAACAGGCATAATGAGATCAAATACTGCAAAATCGATTTAAAAAAAAAAAAAAAACAGAGACCGCGGAGAGGCGAAAAGGGACTAGCTGTAGCATCCACCCCGCCCACGTTTTCCCCAAACATTTTATCGAGATTTATGTGCTTCAGGAATTCTGGGTACCAAATTTTAACCCACTTCCTCTCCTCACAGTTTTAAGAGTGGTTCGCGGTTCCTGAAAAGAAACATTCAAACTTACCAATAGATTCATCAAGAGGACAGGAACCATCATTATAAACAAGAAAAACACAATATATGTTATAGCAGGCAAAGGTACGTAGGGTGCACCAGTATCGGAGTTGATTCTACTGTTCACCACGTTATCTGATAACATATCTGTGTAATCAAGTTCTCCTATCATCATCACACATGTTTTGACAAAAGACAGCCACATAGAACTGAAATTATCCTGAAAGAGTAAGGTTGAGGCTAAGGTGATTAGGGAGATGTTAAAGCAAGTGTAACTGCACGAATAAAAATATTTTACAACCACAACCGTCACTCCTCGTGAGGGGCTCTTCCGATAGGTGTGCTCCACTAGCACATTACCCCACTACATTCAGTATTTACATCACACAACACTCAACTAAGGCCGGGATTACACGGTACCGGACGAATTTTTGATCGTTCAAAAAGTCGACCGGTACATACCGTTTACAAAAGTTTACACGGTACATACCGTTTACAAAAGTTTACACGGTACATACCGTTTACAAAAGTTTACACGGTACATACCGTTTACAAAAGTTTACACGGAGCCGTCTCTTTAATTGCACAAAAGATCACTGTACGAATTTTTATCCAGATAGCGTGGTCCCGTGTAAACGGAAGAGCTAAAAGCACAACTTTTTGAACGGTCAAAAATTCGTCCGGTACCGTGTAATCCCGGCCCAACATGTCGATTTTTTCTGAGGGAGGAAAACCGGAGAACCCGGAGAAAAACCCTCGTGACAAGGGAGAGAACAACACATCTAATAAACTCTCCTCCTCACACTATGTGGCATCCGGGGGGTTAATTCGAACCAGCGATCCGACCCGTTGGACTCACAGCGGTGAGACTCAACACAGTAACAGCATATATACGCCCACCTCTGAGAAAAACTAGGAATCCAAATATGACTTGCGTGAATGGGTAGCTATCGCCTAAGCTGGGCAATATTCTAACTAAGGGAGCATTCACAAGAAATCGTGTTATTTGGAGGGGGGGGGGGAGGGGGAGTTAGGTGCTTTTGAGAAGTCACTTTTTATTATTACCATGTTTTTCACGTCCTCTTTGTAAAACCTAAAATTTTCGCATCTTTTCCCCCTCCCCAACATACTTTTTCGAATGCTCCCTAAAACAAAATAGACTTTTCTGGTCTTCTTTGTTTAATGGGTTTTGGGATGATAATTGTCCTATATCATTATGACGTCATGGCTTGTTTATGAGGGGGACAGAATCGTCCAGAACAATACAAATTTGAACAAAATTCGCACTGCTGAGAAACGTTTACTATCAAATTGTCTGGTTTCCAAGTATGTACTGATGTTTAATACACAATATTCACTGTATTTGGTGGCTCTTACCGCTTTTCTACGGTCCACAAAACGCATTTCATATCGATTTTCTTTGTGTTGTTACTGTTTTGTCCCCCTCCCACGACCATGATCCTTAGCGTTTAAACAATAGATTGTTTTGATGTGACGTCACAGTGATATAGGTGATCAATTACACTGAGTATATAATTACACTGAGTACTAACATATTCCAAAATAATTAACATATTCCCAAAAGATAATTAACATATTCCTCTTCATGGACGGCGGAACCGGGGGGGCGGGGGGCACTGGCTATCAACATCAACTTTTAAATAGAATTGTTAATAGGTTAAATGTGCCCCCCCCCCCCCAATAATTTTTTGCTTCCGCCGTCCATGTTTTTTGAGCTTTGACGTTTTGCCGTTAGCTCCAACAGTCGGCAGCCTTGCACTTTTTTATACAAGGAAGAGCAAAAATGAAAAAAACGCTGAAAAACGCTAAAAATCGACTTTCTGTGTAAACGATCAATTAGACTTGAATACAAAAAGTCATTATGTTAAAGTGTACTGAGTTGAATATTTATTGAGTTTGGTCTCTTTTTATCTATTAGAGTTTTTTTCGTATCTTCACATGTGAAATACAAAGGGGTGAAATTTCACATGCAAATTAACCAATCTTCAGTCAGGCATGAAAGAAAGCCCAGGGGAAAAAAAAAAAAAAAAGAAAAAACTTTGAAAAAAATCAAGGGATTATTCTGTAGTTGAGAGCAGATACTGGTAAATGTTCATGAGGCAGGCAATGGGATTTATCAGCTGTGTTTAATTGTACTTTCGATTAAAACTTTATTTTTCATGTGCATGGCTTCTGTCCTGCTAAGAAATATTTCTGTATTTCTTTACGCTTGATTGTTTAAACATTAGTCGACTATCTATCATCTACTGAATGGTTTCAGTAAAATTATTGGTCTGCGAAACTAAAAGATGATGATAAGCAGACTATAACCTTTTGATGTTCTTTGAAAATCGTGTTAGAGAATAAATGCTTTTCACTTGAATCGAATGAATCCATCGTTCTATTTTATTTTATGAAAATTTAGAACCAGTTTTTATAATAACTTATTGAAGCAGGGTTGATTTTGTAACCTATTCATTCATGCCAGATCTTTTTTCTGAAGTGTAACAGATAATAACGGTAGGCTTACTAGTAAGCTTCCTTTTCTCCAGGCAAGAACCTCTGGTAAAGGAAATGGAATTCGGAAAGTAGAATCTTTGTGAAATTGTGCTTGAGAGACCTATTCTAGCGTTTCTCGGCTATTGTAGCGGCCTTTTTTATCAAAGTTCGTGATTTTCGGTCCAGTACCACAAAAATTACCGCAACAAGTTGAGTAACATTGTGGTATAAGACGTTGCAGAGTTGTGATTGATTTGTGCCATGTGATAATCTGGAAAACAACGGTCAACCTTCACTTCTCGCTCCTCAAGCATTTTCTTCTGAGGTAATACGAGCAACAAAATCGTGCAGTTTGTCGTGCAACATTGTTGCGTTGCAAGTCACATGGGAAATGTGGCTCGTAGTGTTATCACTCCGCGCGAAACAAGTTTTCTTTGTTGCATGAAGTAGAAGCCATCTCTACTCTTCGCAACAAAGAAAATTTAATTTTTGCGTACATGGTGGCATACGAGCTACATTGCTCTGCAACTTTAAAAGCAACAATATGTTGCATGACAAGATGCACGATTTTGTTGCTCGTATTACCGCACCTTTAGGCGGTAATTTAATGTGTATGCCTTCTTATTCATGCATCGAACTCTGTAAGAAAATCTCAGTACGTGCCCAGTACTAATAAAGCGTTTTCAGGTGACGTCATCGCGTGTGCAATCTTGCTTAGTTGTAATACCACGTGACAAGGATTGAAAAAACTGCATAGGGATAGGTAGTAACATCAGTCCGCTATATAACACATAATTTCTTTTTCCGTAGTTCATTACTTTCAGGGGTGGAATCAGGGAAGTGGTGCAGGGGGTGGGCAACCCCCCTGAGGTGAGCGATTTACGGTCAATTATGCCTTTATTATTATCTATTTTCGATGCTCGAGTCCCGAACATAAATGGTGCACCCCTCCCTGAAAAAAATCCTAGGGGTGCACCCCTCCCTGAAAAAATCCTGGATCCGCCCCTGACTTTATATTTAGTTTGCATTAAAAAAAGTAGCTTTTTGATTTATAGGCCTTGGTTGAAATACCTTTTTTTCGCTGGGAAAACAAGATGATATTATCGTTTTCATTATTTGAAAACGATTAGAGCATAGTCTAACGGAGTCTCCTTGTGGAGAGGTGGACAACCGTAACCGGTATGCGTAGGAAATTTTGAAATTTACTCGTACTTGCATAAGTCTCTGTTGTGAAATTTAGCACAATGGCGGCTAACTCGATTTATTCTCGATGGTTCGTCGTTGAATGTGATTACAATAACTCCACTGAATTAACTCCCGATTACAATACTCTCAGTTGAATTGATGTTCGACTCTAGATTGAGAATAGACAGATGCCTTCGATTACAGTTTGACTCCGAATTATACTCTCATTTTGACTATTGACTCATGTAATGTGCATCTCTCCCGCTCTCTCTATCTCTCGACTTTACTCTACAATTCTTTTTATGTGCTAGACACGTGACTCGCTAAGAAATTTACAACAGTCTCTTCCTTGTAAGCGTGGCAAAAAATGTTTTTTATTCTGGGCACAGGATATACGGATCATACGAGGTTGGTGGCCACCTAGTCGTGCCACATAGAATATGCCCGATGATTATCCGTACCATGTACTGAATTACATGCCAGATAGCTTGTTACGTGGCGTAAGTCAATATGACATACGAGTTTCCAAGTAAATTACTGTCCAGAACCAAAGGACCCCAAAGCTCCTTCGTTCCAACACTAGTCAGTACAGTAATGGAGTTACGAGAGTCAGTACATTTCAATAGACTTCGATGTCTAAGATGGAGATTCATGACGTAGACGACTCAAAGAATGACGGCCTCGACAACCACGAGATAGGCAAAAGGATCCCAAAAGATTTAAGCGATTCTTAGACTCGCGAAGAAAGCGGTTCTATTACATGCATGCCATTTACAGTCAAACCAGCTCAAGTATGCTCCCTGGACTCCCAATAATGATTTCATCATTCGAATATTGAGTTGATTATTCGCTCTGAGTTTTCACCAATAAAACTGAAGACTCCAAACTTCAAAATCTATATTTTCAACTCCTGTTTTGCTTGAATTCTTCAACAAGTGCTATGAATAGGTAGGAAAACTCCAGAGCAACCAGTATAGTATATTAACTTTGCGAGAATTTCCAATCAAAATTCGAGTAGAGAATTAATTATGAGGTTTGGATTCCTCCGTTTTATTAATGAAAACTCAGAGTGAATAATCAACTCAATATTTGAATAACGAAATCATTTATGGAGTCTAGGGAGCACGCTTGAGCTGGTTTGACTGTAAATAGCAGGACATTTGACTTGCTATTATAATAATACCATCTCATTGAATATCTTTAGATATCAGTCATTGAATGTCTATAGAAAAGAACTACGATTTGTAGAAAAGAACTACCTGCAATGATGTTTGAATTCTGTTCCCAAAACTTTGCTAATCCTGTTGGTCTCTCAAAGAACTCATCTCTGTTTGAAGCAATGATTAACTTGTAGCCATCTGGACCAGGGTTGTCATTGAAACTCAAGAAGACAATACACATGACTGTCTTGCTTTATAAGAAACGGAAGAAATGTTATGGTAGATGATGACTAACACTAAAGTCATAAAATTATTTGTCTCTTGCAAATATTTTCACAATTTGTTTTCTGGATTTTTTTTTTTTTTTTGTTCGTTTGTTTCATGCTTATTGCGGTTTGCACTTGAGTTATTCAAAATATTTCTATAACCAACCCGCCATGATCAATATCGAATCCAATGACTTGACGAAAGTTAGCTGTCAACAAGACCCTGGCGGCAGGGTAGACTGGGCTACCTAGTTGTGCTTAGTGCTGAGCACAAATGCCATCGACAGGTTTGAAAAGGTCAGGCTACATCTTTAAGTTTTAAGAGTCGTCATCTGAGAAAACCGGGCAGGACCAAAAGATGGGGGTCGGCCGATTTCCAAAATATTTTCAGCATGTGATAAATATCATATATGATTACAAATGGTAGCATTTAAAGAAATTTTTAATGTTTCGTTTCGGAGATCAAAAACTTCAAAGTTTTAGCCGCCAAACTTCAATGTTTGACCGTTGAACTTCAAAGTTTAGAATGACTTTAACGATTTTTCGGAAAAACTGCTGCCATATTTACGGAAAACCGTCAGCATGGAGTGGTACTCTCAGAAAATATGCGAAATCAAGTCTAGAAACTCGATAAATTGAATTTATTTAGAGAATCGTACTTACACGTAAGAGAGAGCGTGAGAAACATTGTAGTTTGGCGGCTAAAACTTTGAAGTTTAAACGGCGCGACAGAACATGTTTTAGTCGCGACTGTTCATGCTTAAACGCAAGGCAATTACAGTTAAGAAGGGCGAATACTGGAGTGAGTATAAAAGTCGCTTCGCAATAAGGTTAATATTGCTATGCGGCAGGCTAAAACCAACCACTACCGAGATAAAATTTCTCTTGAAAAGGAAAATCCAAAAAAGGCTTGTAAAACGATTAATAGCCTCGGTAGATCTCGCAATAGCACTGTGATTAATGAACTGAAAGTCAATTATAATACTAGCATACTTATCAGTAACGGAATTGAGACCTAGTTTTTGTTCTTAAAAAGGAATCTGAATGTGCCAACGAAGTGATGAGATTTAAAAGGGAGTATTTTAGCCTGAGAGTGAGGAAAATCGTTAATTTTAGGCAATTGAAGTCGAATACTATCTCCGTGGATTAATTTCATTGATCATCGAGTTGTTTTCTATAAAATTGTGTGCAGCAGCCAATTGGTCGCGCCACATAATTAGAAGAAACTCACAAGACAGTTCCCATGGATAAAAATAACGATTCCCGTGCCTAACGATTTTAGTATAGATTTGTCTCGCAAAATGTTAAGAATCTTTAACAAAAACTGGTTTTACAGGTTTTTCAAAACCAATACCATGCAAAACTATGCACTATTCCTTATATGGAGTGTAATCTAGTTAAACCTGTTTAGAACAAAAGAAATGACGCACTTCCGTAACAAACTCAAACTCCTCTATGTTTGCCAACTTCGTTGGCAATAAATTCTCCTAAGGAGTTCGCTGATGCTTTCAATAATTATTTTGTCAATATTGGTCCCTAGTTAGCGCATAAAATGGATTCTACGAATACTTCTTTCGAAAGTTTTGTCATGCCTTCGCTTTCAGAACTGTCAGAGCTTAATCTGGTCCCAAATACGCTAGTCTTTAAGCTTAAATGGACTATCCACCTCTAAGGCTACTGGTGTTGACAAAATCTCTGGCAAAGTATTAAAAATTGCAGCTTCAGCTATATCCCCATCCATTACGTATATTATAAATTATGCAATCTCTTCATGTTGCTTTCCGGATCAGTGGAAATTGGCTAGGGTTCAGCCACTGCATAAAAAAAGGCCTCGTAATTTACCGGATAATTACAGACCAATTTCTATTCTTCCGGCAATTAGTAAAATTATGGAAAGAATCGTATATAACTAACTATATGGGTATTTCATGGCCAACAATATACTCTGTAAACGCCAGGAGGGAGGGGGCGTCTCTATTGTTTTCGATTAGCCCCCTGCGTTAGGATAACCATGGTACCATGGTTTTTCATTGTCAACCATGGTTAACCATGTTTTGACCTTGGTGTGACCATGATGTCTGACCATGGTCAGATTAACAGTGATGACCATGGTACACAGTCATCCATGGTCAAAAGAAAAGTGGTTGATTTTTGCAAAACAAGACATCCAATTCAGCTAAGGATGAGAAAATATAAGAAGCAAAACATAACAATTCATTTTCTAAGCATTCTAAATTAATTAGGTCTGCACTTTTGTTATGACCATGTTACAGAGTCAACCATCGCCAAAGTA
>WUAP02155587.1:0-10408 GCA_015163945.2 Stichodactyla helianthus
ATGTATTTACCCATAATTCTTGTCGATCTCAGCCTTCTAGGTTTTAAAGTGACAAACTTAATTGAAATAAGTATATACAGACACTTCTGCTAAAGGTTTTTAGACAAATAATATTTTTGTTGTTTTGTTTTTGATGTTTTTCCGTGCAAGGAAAAACTAGCAAAATGGAGAAATCTTGAGATGTTATGAACTTTTGAGCGAGTTTCAAACTTGAAACCATGGCTGAGAAATTGACATTTCAAAGATCAGAATAAATCTTGAAAAAGTTCAACAAAACAAAGCATTGCATTTTTTTTAGAATCCTAAACCAACATTGCCTTTTTCTGTGGACAGAATTCTTCATGAAAAACAAAAGATATTATTTGAATTCTATATTGGAGAAAGGTTTTAATTTGCCGTCAAGTTGAAAATTAAATTTATTCAAGTCCGTCCACTAGGATAGAAAAAATTCTTTGTTTTCACTTGTTGGTTATCCTTATTCTCCATTAAAGTATGAACATATTTACTTACTTTGGAATATATCTTGTTGTTTTGTCGTAAAAAGAGAAGAAAGTTCTTTCCTGGTTCGGGATTTCCCAATAGGGCTGCGTGGTTATTCTAAAAATAGCCCGCTTAATAGATGCATGACTCAAACAAACATAATTATACTGAAAAGAACACAGAAAAACATACATTTTATTTCTTTGTATTTTATTTTATTTTATGAAACATTGCTTATTTTCAAAAAATTTTGTCATTAAAACCAAACAGCAGAAATCAGACTCAAGAAGATGAAAAAAGTTTTTTCTGAGGTTTGTTTGTCTGAGTTGTGACGTCACTGACACGCAGAGCCCTATTGAAGTTCACACGGAAAAACGAAGCGACTCGAATTCAAAGTGGAATTCTCTCGTCATCCAATCAATTTTCATTTTTAGAGGCTTATTATGATCAAATATCTCTTAACAATCGGGAAAAAAAATATTTGTAAGAATTATCCATGCATTGCATCAATTCAGTCAAGTAGATAAAAATAAACTGGGAGCTCCGCTATTAGGTAGTACCTAATTTGTATATTAACAACTTCACGAGCCATATTTATGGTTCAGCACAAAGAAAACCAGATGTGCAAATGATAAGAAAATAAAAAAAAAAAAACCCTCAATAGTTTTGAAAGTGACCCCCTTGGAAATGCATATTTAAAGAATGGCCCCTCGGCAATTCTGCAGGGGTGAATCTAGGGGGCTCGGGGGATCATTGAAACCCCTTAAACTGCAATGGAACCCACTGAAATGACAGGTATGAGCCCCCTAATTAGAAAATATCCAATACAAAAGAATTTACTTGAAGTTTTGTTTAGCAACAAATTATCGGCGGTTTGAACCCCCTAGCCAAAATTTTATTCCCCCTAGCCAAAATCCTGGAGCCGCCCCTGTTCTGGTGGCTCACCCTCCCAGTTAACAAACAACCAGTTCTCCAGTCTTGGAAAATGATAGTGAATGATGGTGAATAATGGTTTAGCTAATGCCAGGCCAAGCTTGAAAGACATTATCATTAATAATTTGACTTCCCTTAAGGAATATAATTATCTAAACTGTTGATTACATTGAGTTAAGCAAAATTCTTGGTGTGCCATGGCCAATGGCACCATCTTCTAAAAGCACTAGTTTTTCTGATGTTTTTGAACTGGTATTATTTTTATGAAAAATCACCAGGGATGGCTGAGACAGGGGCTGCTGAAGCCCCCTCCCCTTTTTATGAGAATGAACACGTATACTCTACATGATCCTACTCTGCAATGTTTGGAATTTGCTCTTGTAAATGCCTGAGATGGGTGAGGATGGTGTCAGAATAACTAACTAATGATAGTGAATGACTATAAATGATGGACATTGATGTTGAATGATTACAAATAATGGTGCATAAACTTCCAGTGATGGTATAACCACTAATAATGGGGACTGAATGACCAACTAATCATAGATGATGGAATGCAGTGATCAAGAATGACTACTAATTCTAATGATGGACAATGATGATTGACTACCAATGATGGTGGATTGACTGTGAATCTGTAGCAATGATGGAAGATTCAGTGGTTAATGTAATATACACGAAACATACATATAGGATAGCACTCTTAATATTTGTATTATACGTATGTACAGGGCAAATAATGTATCATCAGAGTGAATGATAGTCAAGACGAGACATAGATACCTAGGTTTCTGTTTCGTGTATTGAGAACATGATCGTAATGCCGTAAGGAGAACTTAGACATTAATCAGCTCAAATTTCAACTGCGGGGTTACTGAATTTACGTCAAAAAGTGTGAATTTTTTGCTCATAAATCCTTTGTTTTATGGTGTTTTGAGCAAAAGATACGAATATGGCCTCCAAGGTTCCTTCTCTGAGCTCTTTCAAAAGGCAGGGTGCTGCAACGGACAGAGAAAAGCTAGAAAAAGACCAAGTAAGTCGTAGTTGGGGTTTTACGTAAATTTACTAGACGCTAGTATCATCTAGCATTGGTTTTTGTGGTCGTTTCATTCTACAATGTATTAATTAAATGGCTAGTTTAATATTGTGAAGTATACGAAATGCTTAATGATCTTCAAGCTTTAGTTTTCACGTAGTGAGTTCGCAGAGTTCAGACTCCAGAGTCGTTGAATCAGAGGTTTTCTGTAAATATTTAAGCTTTAATCTAACGTTGAAGTTCAATCTACTTATTGAACTCTATTTTTACCTATTTTTCCACTGATACTGGCACAGCTTACGCTAGATGATTGTATTGGCTTCATAGCAATAACTTAAATATTAAACGAAACTCGAAGTTCCCCGTTGTAGTAAAATGAGGTGAATATTGATTAATTAACGCGCCTAAACTGCGAATTCTAACCATTCCTCCTTCCCCCTATGCCAATCAAAACAAAAAGTAATTTTTCTGCCCTATGTTTTCAAAGAGGTTGTCAAGTATATTTACGTAAAGGAACGACATTCAACAGAAAAAAATTCGATCAGGTTTTACTGCATGTTACACCGAGGGGGGGGACTCCCTCCCCCCAAAGGTCGGGGGTGCTCGTCGGAAATCTTGAAAATTAGATTGAGTATGTTTTTTGTTTCTTGAGTATGTTATGTTGCTTGAAGAAACATAACGTACTCGATCTTATGATTATTTCATTGTTATTCCCCGGAGCCTTGATTCGGTTCTTATTGTGTGTAATCACTCAACCATATATCGAAAGTGGGCTATTTGTACAAAATGTATTCTTATTGTATGAAAAATCACTGTTGATACTATAATCTATCAGGTTACAAATTATGATGAGAAGCTAGTGTTTCAGAATTCAAATAATATTTTTGCACTTTTGCACTCATATGTCTTTTCTATTAAGTATGTCCCTATCTTGGCACTTTGGTTGGAATATAAAGTAAAAGCATCCAAGGACGAACATTTTTCAGAAATAAGCTGATAATGGCCAAAGAAAAGATGTACAGATCGGATGTTATAGATTTTGTTCACATGTTTTGCCATCATTAATATTCTCTCTTTGTCACCATCAACCCTAAACCAGATGTGTCCAGGTATGGTTGTGTCCAGGTCACATTGTTGATGCTGATGGTGTTTGATGCCAGGAAGCTATAGTAGTCTTGCATCTGGGATACGATGTTCTCACTTTCAACAAGTTTCTTCATGTAACCATTGTTGTCACAGGCTAGTTTACCTGGGAATACCTCACCATTATTGTCATTGGTCAGATAAGAGAAGATACGAGTCTGTAACAAGCAATTTTTATAGAATATAAAAATGGGGGAGACCATTTCAAAAAATTTTCAAAATAAAATCCAAATTGAGACCTGTGCATAATGAGATCACATGCTCTTTCCTCTAAGTGATGATTGAGTTCTTTCTCATAAAACAATTTCATTGGGCTCCTTCTTTGTGTACCACAAACTATTGTATTCTTGGTTAGGGTTCTTTGTATTGCAGGATATTGTTTACCTTCATCTTATTGTTTTCAGCTTTTGTTTCTAGTGAATTGCATAATCCATACTCTGGTACACAAAAAAGGAACCTTTATTGTTTCTGCCGTCTTACATAGCTGCTACCTCATTGTGCAAATCTTTTTTATCAAAAAAACCAACTGCATCCACTAAAATGTGTCCTACCTAATTCAACTTAAGGCCTGTGAAGACGAGCCCAACAACATCCAACATTGTTGGCAGTTGTTGGTTCATTGTTGGTGTTTGTGTTCAAACGGACCCAACAAGTTCCAACAGTGTTGGGTAATATGCTTGTTTGTGTGAAATTTCCATGGATACGATGCTTATTTTACATGTTTGAGCCCAACATTGTTGGACACAATGCCCAACATCCTGTCCAAATGCATGCAACATTGTTGGGCTAAGCTTTGATGACCACACAACAAAAGAAATGTTGGGACTTGTTGGCTCTGAAGTTTGACACGTTTCAAACTTCACCCAAGAACATCCAACAAGTCCCAACAACACGCAACAACACACAACATGGTGTTCAAATGCTCTCAACATGTTGGGCTCAACAATGTTGGATGTTGTTGGCCAACAATGTTGCGTGGGCCTTTACATTTGTAACATCCACCAGCAACAGAAAAATACTAGAGGTTTGAAGATTTGTTCTACATGAAAATTCAGTGCTTTAAATTAAAATCCAAAACATCATATAAAACTTTTGAGGTAGATAGCCTTAATTACTTCACTTAGTCTTTTTCATCATTAGCTTTTTAATTGAAAACGATTATGTTTACAGATGTTTCGGTCAAAACGATGACCTTCTTCAGTGTACAAAAAAACAAAGTATGCACATGCAACTTAATGGTATCAAAATTAGCACGTGCAAGATTTACAAGAATCTACAAGTGTTCTATAGATTATGGGAATTTGTATTCTATCATTCCCTGAGTTCATGTCCAGGTCAGAGTGCCATGCCTCCAAAAACAGCCTTTGATGGTAATTGCTTTCTTTGTCAAATGCCTTGGCATTCTTAAAGTCGAGAACATGTCCTGTTGTAGGTAGCTAGCCTTGTTAACCAGTGATTTGCTATATATAGCTATTTCAAACAAGGTTGACAGGGTGAACGGCAAATGGTGATCAGTGATTGGCGATTGCATGACAGAAAGGAACTGTATAGCAATAAAAATTTCTTCATATTCATTTCTTAATTACCTAAAAATGCCTTAACTATTCAGTGAAGATTTTCATCAGGCATTATTCAGGGTTTCAGATGTGAATATGCAGAAATTCTTATTGCTCCATAGCTCCTTTTGGTTGTGCAATTGCCAATCACCGATCGCCATTCACCAATCGCCTCGTCAACCTTTTTTGAAATAGCTATATACAATAAAGTCGATAGTGAAAGAGTCTCAACTTAGATTATCTTACATTTCACCTTCTTATATAGCCCTTATTTTCAAAGATAATATGGGAAGATCAAAATCCAACAGACTGTTTGAAGGTCAGAGTTTGCATGATTTTGAAAATTGCAGTAACTTGGCTTCTTCGAAAAGATTATCTCGACTTTAATTGAAATTATGACTCCAGTAATTGTAGTAGAGTATCTAGTTGACAAAACGTTAAAATCGACATGTTAGAGGCGGTCAGTATCACATATCTAAACGACCATAGATCATGTAGCGAAATGACCATTTGCATTTAGTGAAACAACCTAATTAGCATGTAGCGAACTGGTCATGTAGCGAAATGACCAGTAACCTATGGATGCACACTGTACTGAGTAGGCGTGCGCACCGGCATTAGTAGGCATTGTCCTTAAATCTACTTGAGTTTGATCAAATTAAATCTTTTCTACAGGCAGAAGCAATCTCCAAAGCTGTCAACCCTGTTGAGACATCTGTGAAGGAGAAACACATAAGAAATATCCTTTGTTTGAAATATTTCTGTAGAAATTACCAACCAAAGCTTTCCCAAATCCCAAATATGTTGTCAGATTTAATATTTACTAAATATTATTAATATATATTTATATTTATAATAAATATATATTTATAATAAATATTATTAATATATATATGCACAGACGTTTGTCTGTAAAGTTCTGTTGTGTCTGTTGCATGTTTTAAGGTGTGAAACCATCTGATTTTTACCAAATGAGTCACAATTTTTTTTTCGGGAAAAATGTTTGCACATAGTTATTATAATTATAATTATAATAATAATTAATAATAATAATTATTATTTTAAAATCATTATTGTTATTGTTATTATAATAATAATTGTTATTATAATAGTAATAACAATAATAATAATGGTCTCCCCTCATTGTGAGGTAACAACTGGAACTGACAACAGATGTGTCAGTTTTACATGATATTTTTTGGAGGTCTGTTACGGACCACTGTTATGGTGCATATTGCTGCCTCACAGTTTACAGTCAGGAGTAATGTAACTAATGTATGCTTCTGAGACCAGACTGTTGAACCAGGAGATAATCCCCTAACAACTCATCAGGTTCTTTAATGTCCCCCATTTACAGGCTAAGGAAGGGATGGGAGGCAGGGCCTATGGTTTAAAATCCTTATAGGAGAAGACCTAAAGGTCTAACCTGGCATTTGCTGTTGTAATTACAAAGGCAGCACCTTGATTACTGTATTTCCTCATGTATAAGGCGCGCTTTTTTACACCTTTCAGAATTATGATCTACTAAAAATCTTTTCCAAGTTGGGGGTGCGCCTTATAGCTGAGTACTTTTGTTTTCTTTTTTCGATATATACTTGTTAATCACTACTAGAAACAAACAAAGACTACAACAACCATTTACCGTATTTACCCGTGTATAAGTCGACCCCCAAAAATCCCAGGGAAATTGCCGATTTTATTGTATATCCTTTGTATAAGTCGACCCTAGTTTCTTCTAAATTCCAAGTAGCTTTTTGGATGAAATGTGAACTAAATTAAAAGCTGAGAGATGAAAAATATCAAAGATTCTTGCACTTGTTATCGAGCACGCCGCCATTTTGTTTGCTTAGCAGCCTCCCCTGCTTCTCAGCCCATATGTAAATCACCTACAACATGGTGTATGACTGAAACGTTTTAGAAATGTGATAAGTCCATGAGTGCTTTTCTTGCTTCTCTCACAAGATTTACAGGATCATTCTATCAAGATATCATTTTGTTCAATATAATAAAATCTGCAATTTATCTTATGTTTTCATTGATTTTGAGTCAAAAAACACGACCAAACTGTTGAGACTTTGAACTTTTACTAGTAGATGCTACATGGCTATGGATTTGTTTATTGTCAATGATTCAGAACAAAAACACCAAAAGGTAAAATCATGGTGCGCCTTTTAAGTGAGTTTTTTGCTGAAACTTTTTTTGGAGAAAAAGTCTTAAAATGTTAAGCTTAAGTTGGGGGTGGGCCTTATATGTGAGATGCGCCTTATACTTGAGGAAATATGGTATTTTAAGACCCTGAGTGTTGGTTCAGCCGGGGCTTGAACCCATGACCTCCTGCATGAGAGACCAATGCTCTACCAACCGTCGGTATATTATATAGACTATACAAATACTTCAAAAGTAATTAAGTTTGGGATTCACAAGCTGTTAATTAAGGAAATTCTGTGGAAAGCATACAAAATGTAATTTTGTGTCTGATTATGATAGAATGCAAACACTAAAAGTGTGCAACATAAAAGTTACTAAATAGTGCTAAATTATGCTAATTCTATTGTTTTCTATTGTTTAAGGTAGTTCCGGACCCTTGGATTTCATTAATGAATTTTCCTTAAAATTTCCACATTTGAAGATAATGGTTAGGCAAGTCAAAAACCGAGGAAAAAACAGGGAGTCACCATATTGGTTATTGAGCTATAAGATGTCGTAAAAGTAGGTATTTTTGATGATTGGTGGTGATTTTGCTCAAAAAGGTCGTATTCAAAATAGTCCAGGGATTGTAAATGCGTTCAGCTACCAAAAGCAATATCCTGTTCTCAATGATAGCTGGAAGGTTATTCTAACATTTTATGTAAGAAAATTCCTCCAATACGTTATAAATATGTTTAAAAGTGAATTCTAGAAGCAAAATTCCACACAAATAAGAGCCTCAAAATGAGCACAGGGTTATAAAAATGTGGTAAATCGACCATGATCCCATCAATAGACATAGTATTTTTACTTTCTATAAAGTAAGAATATTAGATGAGGCCTCGAAAAAAAAAGAAGAAAAAGGGGGGGTCACCGAACTAACTAAGGAGCTACGAATGGAAAAATTCAGAAAAGAACAAGATTTTTAGTGTTTTGGCAGAGTGGGACTAGGGTCTACTCGCCTTAAAGACCCCTCTTTATCATTATGTGTTTAGTTTGAAGCTTAAAAACTGAAAAATGACATATTTTCGTAGAAATGGACTTCTTAAGCTATGCCAGTTTTCAAATTATTTTTTTAAAATATCTGGGTCTGGAACTACCTTAATTAGTGCTATTTAGTGCTAAATAGTGCAAACTATTGTATGCTTTTAGTATTTGTACTCTACTGTGATATAAACATTATTGCAGTTGTTGAACATGAAAGAATGCTTTTGTTTAACACAAGGGGCAACAGAATATAATGTTCTCATTATACAGTCATGTAGTTTCACAGTAAATATTCAATTCTTGAGTTTCTTCCTTAGTTTATTCAAATTATTCCACTGTCATCCACTCAAGTGTTCTCTACCTGGAAATTCCTTCTGATTTCCAGCTAAAGTAGGTATGGATATTTTGTTATTACAGTTGCTGAAAATTGCATTTAAGAATATGATTCCTTAACAAATGTCAAGCACTATTATTGGAACATGGCAGGAACAAGGTGGAAGTATTTTTTGGGCTTGTCTTGGGAAAATGCCATTACCATCACAGGTTATCATGTGCTGGAAAGCAATGTTTCTTATTCACAAACTTCTTAGGGAAGGTCATCCTAAGGTATGTGTAAAGCATATTCCTTAAGACATGGTGTTTAATGCGTTATAATGTATACATTTATTTCAAAGTACGTTGCATTGTCACAGTCAAAAGAATGAGGCAAAATGGTAGCCAAGAATGAAAGATCTCACTTGTTACTTTTTTCCAGAAGTTCATCCATTTACATGGTCTTCTTTTATAGTCTTTTTACAATGGCAGGCTGCTTTGAATTCCAAGTTCAAGTGTGTGGCCAAAAACTCAGCTACCATTCTTTGCTGCTTTTGGCCCTGTCTTGTCACTTGTTGATTATTGTTGCTTTTGACTGTGACAACACATTTCAGTCTTTCTCCCCTTTGGACGTCACCACTAGGTTAATTTGACGGTTCAGTATTAGTATTTGATGGATCAATTATCTGGGTAATATATGTGGGTAATATTTGGATATTATAAGTCAATATGTGGATTTACCATAACACGGATTTTGGCCGATTCCACATATTTTCTGCATAATCTTTGTATGTGGATCATATATAAGGCTCGCATATTAACATTTTTGATGGGTTTTTATGTGGCCCACATAATCCCCTTTGATATGGCTTTTATATGGGCAAATAAAAATTACCCTTCACAAAGCATTAAAAAAGTGCATAAGATGATTTTGAAGTAAAATCTAACACTATTGCTTAACAAACCCTTGGGCTTATATCATACAAACAACCATTTAGGATTACAACTAGACTAAGAGCAATATTTTTATCTCAAAAATAATATAAGTAATTACAAATAACGATACTTTACATGAAAGCACTGAAAAGTTTACTGATTTGGTAAGATGAACTTTGTTTAAAGAAGTTCCTCTCAGATTGAACAAAGTAGTGAACTGTCCACTTTGAAAATCTTCTCCACAGTTTGAGAGTTGAAAATTTTCATTAAAAAATACCTTATAAGATTTGCTTAATAAAATTCATTGTAATATTCCTTTTTCTTTGTAAACATTTTTCCTTTCTATCCTTCAAAGTGTAGAAGCCACTATTTTTTATTGTCTTTATTTGATCTGCCATGTTTTGGCTTTCAGTTCTTGCCTTTTTTTCACATCTTCATTAAAAAAAAAAAAAAAAAAAAACCAACAATATCCCATTGTCAAATCCTCCTCCTCCATCTTCTTCTTTAACCATCAAATTTAAGCTTACGTTACAGTTAAGTACGTCTTTGAATCTTCTTTGTTTTGTTGAGTTAACTATTTGGATTCTGATTTGTAGTCGTTTGCTTGGCTGGTCAGTTGTGTTGAGGAAATCCTCTTACTGAAACTAGTCCACGTGATAATTTCTTGAAAATATCCACAGGTTTACCAGTCTAACACTAATGCGTTTTCGAAAGGCTCCGTTTTCGTCTAACCGAATCGAGACTTCGTAGCGTTTTCGCCTGTCCACACTAAAACGATCAAAACGCAGATACTAGGGGAATTAACACAATATCATTGTCTACGCATGCCAAATACAGA
>WUAP02155598.1:0-10407 GCA_015163945.2 Stichodactyla helianthus
TCCAGCTGACCCGTAAATGGTTTCACCCTGCCATACGACGCTTCAGCAATCGATGTCTGGATGTATGGTCCCAAATTAATCAATGAGAATGAAAAAAAAATCTAGAATTCCAGGATACGCATTAAGGAAACTAAGGAATTGCAGTTGAATGAATCTGTATTTTCAGTCAAGAAGTCCTGACTTTATGCAAACTATACAAATACAAATGAACCAATGGTACTGTTACTCCCTGGTTAGTGTCAAAGCCTGTAAATAGGAAATCTTTAAAGCAAGAAAATTCGTGGTGTCATGTTCCGCTGTATCATATATCGTGATTGGAGTGCACACCACTTGGTGATTTTTGATTGGTCCATATAATTAGAAAGCCAGAAGAAGATGCTCACCTTTTTATATCGTTGTTGGTAATCATCATGAAGCTTCTTGAGTTTGTTTTTATCTGTGGCGTTCTTAAGAACAATGTCCTTGATTTTCTTCTCGTCTTTTTCTGGAAAAAGAAAAAGAAAGAAGGGGAAAAGAGAGAGAGAAAGAGAGAGAGATTAGCGACAGTACAATGGTCATAATAATCATCTGTTATCAAAATTACCTATGAACAAATCCAACCATTTCGGTGTAAAATATTTACAACAAGCGGCGGTTTTGAGTCGATGCTTTGATTTGATTGATGAGAGACATTGTAGTTAGAGGAAATTTGTAAAAGGCCTTTTTATAAACAATTCTTAGCTTCGCCCCCTTCGCCTGGTCCAGGTCTCACAAGGATGATACTCTCGCTTCTCCATGGGCTAGTGACTTTTAAGTAATGTGTGTTGTAGCCAGTGCGACTTTGGCATATGCAAGCTTAACTACAGACTGCAGTCTCTCTATTCTTCTTGTTCACCGAGTGAGGATTAGGGGATCAAAGCAAATAACGGAATAAAATGACACCGCCTCCTCTTTGGTTAATGAGACTCGAGACAAACCTAATCTCGGCTAAAACAAAGTAGCGAGTCAAAATTACGGACACTGACGCAAGGAATGGTGGAAGGACTTGTCTAGCTAGTGTAACGGTAAGATACATAAACAAGTCAGTACACTGGTAATTTGGTACTTACTTTCAATGGCATGATGTAGCTGTGTAATCTCGTCCGCTTTGTCTTCTTTCTTCTTGGTGGCAGCTTCGGTTTGCTTTTTTGACTCCGTCTTTTAGGAGGAAAATCATAATGGAATACTCACTTGAAATTATGATAGTGTATGCAAGAATCTTTACCAGCCTTGTTTATCGGCTTTGGAGGCATCAAGCAGATAAATGCACCTATCAGTGTTAAGCCCGGGGGAGGGGGATTCGACAAATTTGGTGTGCCCCATGGTCGGGATTTTGATATGTTATACCCTCTTCAAGGTGGGGAAGTTTTGACTTACCGCGTAGGAGTATGGTGACAGACTAGTTCTCAAACTTGCCTGGGCTTCCTGTGGTTCTATCCTTTGATTCAAGTTGGTGGCCATAGAAAAGGAGGTATGTAAAACGAACGTGAATCCAGTTGTATCTTTGCTATTTCATGCATGTCATAGGTTTTAACTAAAGTTACCCAAGGGTGGAGAATTTAGACTTCAATTGAATGAAACTGTTGTCCCAGGGGTGTGGGTTTTCACATTTTTTTGGGAGCAAAAATGTCAAATTCTCACCCCTTGCCCGCCCCCCTTCGGAATTCACATTGATAGGTGTATAATCTGACCTATTTCATACCACGTGTTACACAGCAATTTCCAAAGCATTTCAACAAAATTTTATTCTCCTGAGAATCGAAGGCTGAAAATATTCTACTGTTCTGTCTTCCCAAACAGAACTACTTTGGGGATTGCCAAAGGCGGATTTAAGGGTATTTGCGTCCTCCTGAGATGAGCTATTTAAAGTCATTTATTGATGCTCAAGTCCCGATCATAAATGGTGCACCCCTCAAAAAAAATCCTGGATTCGTTTCTTTTGCAATGCTGCTTGAGAACATATATTAATCATATTCCCAAAAAGATGACACGTGTCTGAGATGGGAAGCCGTTACGTCCAGGGAAAAGGGGGGGAGGTGGGTCAATTGAAAGTTAATAGCGTCTCTTGTTAAATGATCTTTTATTGGTTGTGTTTTTGGTATCATATTTTGTTCGCCTACCTTTGTTTTGTTGGATGTTTTCTCCTGATTTTTATCTGAAATAAAACAGAAAAAAATTACTTTAGGATCTATTAGTTCTGGAAATAAAAGGCTGAAACCTCAAAGGATGACTAAACGTGAGAAGCGAAAGGTCACAGTTAGTCCTGAAGGAGGAAGATGGAGAGAACCGTTGCTATGGATATGTGTGCACGCACTGGAACTAGGACTAGGGACACTAAGAGTTTAAATAAATTAAACCCGTCAAAATGGGTCTTCCCCACTATTTTTCGCCCCAAGTAAGGGAATCCGGATTTCGGAATCTATGGACGTTTAGCTTTTGAAATCCGGAATTCGGAATCCGGAATCTACAGTCATAAAAAAAATTCCATGGGACGGTTAACGAGCTTATGTATTTTCACTATTTATTCTTTTAAAATTAAATCCAGCATCAATCTGGGCCCAACATGGAGCGATATTTTTAATGGGAGAAAAAGGACTGCATTGCAGTTTTCACTTTTTCATTTTTGACTTACAGTTAATGACAGATAATGGGATAAATAATGTTGATTGTTGATCATATAAATGCCTAAAATTTGATAATGAATTGCCCGCTCTTGAGATCAGTGTCATTGTTATAACTAATCTACAAGCACTTATTTCTAAATAAAGGTAACTTGTGATTGATAGACATGGTATAGACTGGAGGACCAGTCAAGCCTGGTTCACACTAGCGTCGTAATCGTAATCGTAAGCAACGTACGCAGACTCAGTAGCGTACTGCTCATTAACAGTGCTTGTATTTTTTCACGCTTCAGTGATAAATACGCTACCGAGTCTGTGTACGTTGCTTACGATTATGATTACGTTAGTGTGAACCAGGCTTCAGAAACCGAAGATCGAGCTCAACAGGATTCAGGGAAGTATTCAGTCCTTGGCGTGAGAAAATTTTTCTTGTAAGGGATAGTGGTAAAGAGAACAATCACGGCGGTATGGCTACATGCCTCTGATGACGTCATGTGTAAACTAACCAATCAAAGCAGAGCGTTTTTGATGATTTGAATGACTACTGATCTACTACTAAATGGATGGTCATGTGCCATTGTTACATACGGAATGAATGAATTTACCATGTAGGAATGGAGTGCGTAGGAGTATATTGCGAGACCACAACCATTGACTTCGTATTCACCGCTTCCTAGCCACGTTCGGGCTGCACGCAGGCTACATGCTTCCCTACTTCTAAAGGATTTTGGAAACTTCGTTTTTTTAAGTATTTCATTTCTATATCAATAAATAAATGATCTAGGGTAACACTCAACGAAGATATCTTGAACGTGTACAAGTCTGTATCAGCTCAGCCACCTACCTGGATCTTGGTTTTTACGTTATCTTCTGAAGCACGCGTTTCACGATAGGGCGTACCATAGTCATATGTGGCCATGCGTGCATCACGATGGATTATGATATATTCCAATGTAAATTATTTGTGCGGTCTTCGCAGGGGAGGGGGGGGGTATGCAAAGTGCATTCGATGAAAGACTATTTGATTCTAAAGAAGGGCTTGAATAGTATACTTCACGAAGACCAAATATTCTTACGCAGTACGGCAAACACATGCAGGTAGTTACAAAAGGCATAGTTTTGACAATATTTTAAAATTCTTTCGACTTCCTGAACTTATTAGAAGACCTCAAAGGCAGTAGCGCCAAATTGGTTTCAAAAGCAAGTTCGAGTACGATAAAGAACTCCTTCATTTCTGTGCCCCAGACAGCTTGAGAAACGGATGATTCCCAGTAGCTTCTGTCCATTAAATATAAAAAAATATGGGACTGCATGGTTAATGATAAGCAATGTCTAGAGCCGCCGTCAAGGTCGAAGCAGAAAAATGAGAACTTAAATAGAGCAAGTGGGAGGCCAAATGACCAAATAGAGAAAATGCGGTACCGACGGTGAGGTTTTGGTTCCCGAGACCTACAGTTTTAAGTCGTGAAATGAATTGTGTTTGAATGACGCGTCTTGAAGTTATCAAGGTTTTTCCATTCCACATGCTTATGACTGTGACGTTAGGAGAGCCATTTATGTTTATTTGTTGCTCCTTGTAATTGGAAACACTGATTGCTATGGGAAAACTAATCAGCCATAATTTTTTTAAGAGCCATGCATTAAAAAAGAGATGCTTTCAAAATTCAATTTATCCGTATCAGTTACGTTTCGTATATTAAATGCGACTGCCTTGACGTCACAGTCATTAGCATATGGAATAGAAAAACCTTTATAACTCCAAGATGCATCAGTTAACTCTATAAATGTTGGTCACTGAAAAGCTCACCTGGTGTAGAATCAAAACTGAGAATATTGTCAGCTGTGACATAGGCACTCGTGAAAGACAGCAAACCAATTATAGTCAATAAGACTTCAACAGGGTATATGATAGGTGCACATTATAGCGATAAGTGCACATTATATTACGTGCTATACTTACAATCATTTTCCCGATTCCTGAATGTTCACTGGGGGAGGGGAGGGTGGAATGATGTGAATTAAGATGGCTTTGACAACGGACTCTTAGTTCAACAGTAATATTTACAATTTAAAATCAATAGTGATTAAATAACTATTAACAAGCCGACTCATGTGATGTTCATGAATGACTCCCTGGCATTCTAAGGTTACGTTTCCTTCACTGATGCTGGTAGTCTTCACAATGTTTACAATATTTATTTTGAGGGTTAAGCTGCTATTTTACTAATCTAATTAAATTCATTACCTCGTGTTATTAGGGTCACGTGATTCCATGTCAAATATATCTTATTATTATTATTATTTATATCTATTATATTTCCGGCTCCACTTACAGAGTTGGATATCTATTTTCTACCTTTTAATTTTGGTAAGAGAATTTTCTTCAGTTCTGGGCTACATTTCTTATCAACTTCGTTGTATAGTTTAGGTTTGTAGTTCGTGTTGTAAGTAGACTCGAGCTCCTTCAATGACGCCTGAAATTAGATCAATAAATGATGGTTTAAGTGAGGCTTCACCACTAGACAGATTTAGCAAAGACGACAACACGACCTCAAGAGGACGGCGCGGGCGCATTTTTTTCCCTTTTTCATGCGCGCGCCATCCTCTTCTAGGTTTTACGTCCCCAACGGGAAGTCATTTTTAGCATTTTTACGTCCTGATGTGAACGTGAACCTAGAAGACAACGGCACTAGCGCGTTGTTTTTCATGCGGGCCACGTCCTCTTGGTCGCGTCGTCTTTTGCTGAATCTATCTAAAATTAACTCAATATGAATGAGGAAAGGGAGTAAAAGGGCATATTGAGCGGTTTGCCGGCTAATTCCGATTGGCTGATTACTCAAGGCTTCCGCTTTCTGATTGGTTAATTCACCAGAACTTCCGACCCAGTCTGATTGATAGATAACCCTCTAGTACTATCGTATCCTCATAGAAACCTTCATTCTAATTAACTCCTCCTTGGTTTTTATTCTGGACTTTGAAGGGCACTTTGCATAAATATAACAGCTTGTTACTCTTCACTGCACATGTACTGTATTCATGCAAAGAGCCTCTTGGATGCAAATGAATCAAAACGAAATGCTTTATCTGTCGCGCGTCCCAAGATAGCCTGTGTGGCGACACAAGAGATTTGGAGAAAGGAAAAAGCTGCTACACATTCATTTAAACCATTCAAATTCCTCGTGCATTTATACCTCGTTGCTGCCAGCGATAATCCTTGCTACACTAGTGGTATCTCCATCCTGTAAAGCTGTGTGTAGTTTGTCCACACGGCTTTTCACAGGGTCTCGTACACAGGCCACCAAGGCCAAGAGGCCGTTTTGTAAGTCACCGTCCATCTCGCTCTGGATTGACTCCTCAAAATCACACTTGGCCCACTAGAAATGAAATCAGTGATGCTGTATTAAGTATCATAATATATTATTTTGTATATATTACATTAAAAATTGTTATAATGTATATAAATTACTTAGTGAGGGATTGGCAACGCAGGGAACTCACCGCCTGGAGCTGCGCATTGATTCGTGAGTATTTACCTTGTTGTATTCAGGCAACATGGCTTGCAGCTGAGGAATACTTCTTGTGGTGAATATCTCAATGAATTTATCTTCATCTGTGCCCCATGTTTTAATGCCAGCCTGTTATATAACAAACCAGACAGACAGACAGACAGTTTGATCATTAAAAAAACAACGCATTTTGGGAAGTCAGGAATTGCAGTTGATTGAATCTTCATATTCAGTTAAAAACTCATTTCCTACGCAAGCTATAGCAATATTCAAATTAACCAATGGTACTGTCAGTGCCAAAGACGTCTGTGAATCGGAAATCTCTAACAGCTCACTGCGTACTAGTTACCTCAATTAGTGTTTCAGCATCTTTATGAGCCTGGTCATCACTAACAGACTTACTTTCATCACGTTGACCCTGAAAATTGATTTCAACAGTTTACAACAACATATTGTTATTGACAGACAAATTGTGGGTGCCTTCCAGGGATCTTAACAGAAATCTAGATTGGGCTTGCTTTGGAATGTTCCTACCTGCAACAATGATACGAGAAGTTTTTCAAAGTCTCCACTCGTCTCTGACTTTATTTCATCCTCCAGAGATTTGCCATATTCTAAGACAAATATTAAGACAATTAAAAAAAACTAAAGCGCAAACAAACTAGACTCAACTGTCAGGAAAGTGTTCACTTCCACTGTGTTTAAAAGTAAAAAAATCACTTACTTTTTTTGTATTCTTTCTTTATGTTGAGGATTTCCTGATAAAAAGAACAAATATAGGATATTATTATGCATTGATATCTCTCTGTTCCTTTTTCTGTGGGTACATGTAACAATCTGGAGATGGGAATTGAATTTTTCATGAGGGAGATGTAAGCCTTCTATCCTTTTATCCCGTACTGACTACCCTACTCGTGCTGGAGGGAATAGAGGGTAACTGCACTACACCTGTCAGTACCCTCCCCATACCTAATCACCTATTGCAGAGGAAGTGACGGTAACCTCCACTGCTATCTCCCTTGTGTTCATTAACACCCCACCTATTGCTAATCAACTAATGCTGAGGAACGAAGGTAACTTCCTTCTTGCACCCTTCCTCGTTATCCATGGTGAACACCCTACCCATACTAATATTGAGGTGTTTATTAATAGAGACATGTTCTTACCGTATTGCTCCGAGAGCATAATATTTCAATGAGTATCGCCTCGTTTGTTCCAATTCCCTAGTGAACGAATACACACGTATTGATATTTAAAAAAAGAGGAAAATCAAAAATTTCAAAAATTGATTAGATGACGAAATAGATTCAATTCCAGCAAACCCACACGCTTCAAAGGAATAAACATAAAAAATTCTTAATATCTGTGAAAATATGTAGAAAATTAATGATCCCAGTCAAACAGTACAATTACTTTGCAATGTTCGTTCGTCAGGTCATAAAAATTCGATCAAGGCCTAATGTACCTTCATTGCGTAATATAGCGTCCTTGCATCAGCCTGAGATGATGGCAGAAGCAGAGCTGTGATCGCTTCGAGTAGATCATCCTCAACATTTGATTCCAGTGCTTCCAGAAGATGCTATAGAAAAAACAACAAACATAAAGGGCTTGAAAAACCCTCTACAAAAGAAAAAGCCAGAATTCCACTTATCATACCTGGCTGTGTTCTTTCTTGTAATCGTCTGAGAGTTTCTTTAATTTTGCTTTTTCGGTAGCATTGCGAATAACAATTTCTTTGATTTTCTTTTTATCCTCAGCTATACATAAAAATATACATTCAACAACAGTTATAAATGAATATTTTATATCATAAGGAGTAATAAATGCTTCCCCAAAACTTGTCGAAGTCTAAAGTCCTCAGTTAGTTTCGATAAATTCCTTATTTTTTATTCCATTATTCTACTCCTTTCTTTCTTTCTTTCTTTCTTTCTTTCTTTCTTTTTTACTCGTTTCTTCATAAGCTCATTCATTTCTTTCTCCTTTCTCGTACCAATTTCTTTGTTTCCTCCCATTTTTTCACTAGTTTAGCTACCTTAACATATTCATTCATTTTTCTGCGTCATTCATTTTTCTTCTCTTGTTTTTCTATCTATTTCTGGCTTCATTTTCTAGATCATTGATTCTACCTTGGATAGCCTTGTATAGCTGGCTTGTCTCGTCCTCTTTCTTTGCTTTTGTCGTTTCGGTTTGTTTTTTGGCAGGTAAAGTTTTAGTCGAAGAATTTCTTTTATCTTTAGTAGTATCTTTCCCTTTTCCTTGGTTTCCCTAGCAACAAGAAACCGAGAGGACATGTGACTTCCTTAACTCACAACAAAGCCTTTGATTATTTCAGTTAGGTGATAGCTAGAGTAGAAATAAGAAATTCCAACAGAAGTACAAATGAAATAGTATACCTTTTGTTGCTGTTGATTGCCTTTTCCTAGAGAAAAATAAGAATAAAGAGATTATGTATCCATCTTTTCGTTCATTAATCCTACCTTCCATCCATCCATCCATTTATCCATCTATCAATCCTGCCTTACAATCATTCATCCATTTATCCACTCATTGATCCATATATCCATCGACCCCTTTGATCCATCCATTCAGCTTTCCATCCAACAATTTTATTATCACTTTATTCGAAAGATTCAGACATTCAAAATCTCACCTTTTCCCATCTTTGCCAACAAAAGATTTTTTAAGTTTTCACTGCATGTTTTTTCTACGTCAGCCTCAAGACTGATATTATTTGCTTTCTTATACTCGTTCATAGTCTCTGCTAGTTGAGCCTGTAAAAAATACATAATAATTTCAATTAGGAAGCTGGTACATAGATTACATCTACACCCTATTCATATCTCCAGAAAAAGTACGAGATCTGAATGGATAGCCGCGATGAGCACCACCCAAACAAACATGATTATATTCCAAATATAAAGTAAGCATTGGTGTTAGAGCAGATTTCGTAGGACTGTGAAAAGCTCGCGGCACGATCGGCGCCGTATGCGTGCCTTGCCGCGACCGTGATGTTTTCTAGAATTTTGAAGTTCCTTGCCGTGTCTTGACCGTGTCAAGACCCTGTTCGTGCCGCGACCTTTTCAAAGTCATACGAAATCTGCTCTATGTAATAACACAGTGCAAGAATCTTGAACAGCCTTTCTTCAACTGGGAAAAGTGGTTCAGTTAAAATGCGCATCGACTATACCAGTCTCCAGACTCATGACATAGGGTGTAATCTGTAAGTCCAAAAGTCTGGAAATTTATCAGTGTTTGAAATTAACACGACACAAAAAATCAAGGATGATGGAAACGGATGGAAACGGAACAAAACCAATCACAGCGCGAGGGAAAACTGCTCATCCAATCAGAATGTGCTGCTAAGTTATACTAAATCCGCTCCTCAGAATGCAAAGTAATTGACCCATTGGATAATAGACCATTGCGGACTTCCCTTGAATGACCAACAAAACATTCATGGTCTCAAGTCCGTCGCGTATGTAGAAGACACGTGTATACATTTTCTGTAATTTCTCTACCCCCATCTTCGACTTCTAAACATTGTTGTTCAAGTATGAATTCCCGAAATTGTTTGGAGCAAGAAGGACATTTTCCATACCTTGTCATTGGTAAGAATCAAGCGGGCAGTAGTACTAGTATCACCATCTTGAAGCGAGCTGTGTAATTTGTTCGAGTAGAAATGACTGGGATGACGAATACATTTCACTAGGATGAATAAAAACATTTGGAAGTTGAGGATTATGATATATTAATGGCTATTGCGCTGTATATACTTTGATACCCTGTGACTTTAAACACGTTGCGACTTCAAATTTCCCTCTAATCTGTGCAGCCTTATTGAAAAAAATCCTTATACGAAGCACAACCCCACCACGAAGCACCTCGCATGCATGCATGCATGCATGCATGCATGCATTCATTCATTCATTCATTCATTCATTCATTCATTCATTCATTCAGTCATTCAGTCATTCAGTCATTCAGTCATTCAGTCATTCAGTCATTCAGTCAGTCAGTCAGTCAGTCAGTCAGTCAGTCAGTCAGTCGGTCGGTCGGTCGGTCGGTCGGTCGGTCAGTCAGTCAGTCAGTCAGTCAGTGGTGCTCGATCGATGTATTACGCCTTGTCCGAATCCTTTAAGCCCGGGGGGGGGGGGGGGTTCTCCCATATATTGACTATACGGGTACGTGCCGCTGGGTAGGGTTTGGTTTTTGGCCTTGGTGTCTTAAACAGGGTATAAATTTTACTCAAAATTGTCTTAAAC
>WUAP02155609.1:0-10405 GCA_015163945.2 Stichodactyla helianthus
AGACCATCTGAAATCCAAACTACCCATAGCAAAGAGAAAACATAAAAATCCTATTTGCAGGCAAATATTCCATTTATCCATAGGCAGTCCTATTTCTTTTTAAATAATATCTGTAGTGAACAAAACGACTTTACTTGAGCAAACTATCCCAAACCACGGCTCTCAAGTTCGTGCTGTATTCTTCTATTAAAAATAGGGAAAACATTTCTTTGAAATTAAAAATTTACAATAAAATACTTTGCTTTGTTTACTTGGAACTTCTGGTAAGCTAGAATCAGGAACAGTCTGTTAAAGCTGTTATCTTGCCAAAAAAGTTCAGGTTTGAACTTCAAGAATGGACCGCCATGAAAACAATGCTCCATTGTGCGCCTTTTTTGGAGATCATCTGGAGTTTTAATTTACGAAAAATTTTACTGGCCCAATTAACGTTTGCAAATTGGTAATTTTCATGCAGTAATTAAAACTTGAACAAAAAAGTACATCTTGTAATTTGGAAACCCTTCCACATAGCAGCTGCAGCATCACACCGAACTTTACCAAATATCAACCTATGGTTTTTATATTCGTTTATTACATGACTTTGTTTCGATATTACTTTGTTAATTGATGATTGTAGCACAGGAAATATCATGCCATCAGTACATAACAGACAAAATAATAGTGAAAAAGACAAAGAAATTAAATTAAATTCTTTTTTTCTATCGTGTTGTAATTATAAAATTGGACAATTGCACAAGATGCCATCGGCCCACGAAGGTCCGAAATTTAAAAAGCGTATTTGCCAATGATGAGAAAATTAAAATGTCGGTTCGTTTACCCATTTTCTTTAATTTGGCTGCATGATTGTTTTTGCCATAGCTAAACAGCAAGAGAATATATTTACAACTAAATTTCAAATAGATCAAGACCCGGCCATTAGAATATCTTGAACTAGATCCAAATTTAAACGTAGACAAAAACTCTTCTTGCTTATCGAGGTCTTCCGACAACTAACACCGTATTTACTAGTTTTTTGAAATTTGACAAGTTATTATATTTTCGTTTCTCTCTTATTGTTTATCTTCTATGGCATTACTCGCTCTCATGGTAGCTTATATTACTTTGAGCACATCCGTTACTGAAGTCGATGACTCGGTTTGGCTTTAAAGGGTATTTCAAAATCTCTTACGCTCAAAGACCCTCAAAGTCTATTCGCTTGAAAATGTCAATAGAAAATCGACTTTATCAAGGGTAAGATAGTCTTCTTCGCAGCCGTTATTAGAACACACGCAAGTTCATCAGTTACTTTGTAATCATTAGAGGAAAGATGTAAGATTTCTGCTGGTTTTAGCTCGAGATGGTTCGTTTGCTTTTTACTTCTTTTTTTTCGCCAAGAAAATTGACCCCATCCGAAAGCAGAAAAACTAATGTACAAGATGTATCCTGGTTTTAATTCAAATTGTTTGTTTGACATTAGAAAAATAAAATAAAATATAAAAATAAAAAAGGGAGAAAAGAAAGTGAGAAAGAAAACTGTATGGCCATCTATTCTTCAATTTACAACTCGAGTTTTTCTTAACTTTCCAAATCAGCACGTATGAGAAATTTAGGTCTCTTTACCCTTAAATAATACCAAGCAGAAGATCAGTGGTTTTATGCGATGTTTCACCTCCCTGGTTTCACTAATTATCAAATTACTGAACTGTGACAGGAGCTACATTTTTGTCAAGAACCTTCGTCTATTTTAAATATTACATAAAATTGTGTAATATTAAAGAAATTTGATAATGGGAAGCGCCTTTTGCACAATAGATATACTGACCAGCATGCTATATTCACGTTATTTTCTCATTTTGAGCTTTTTATCTTATTTGATTATGTGTACCAAGATATAGTATTAACTAAGGAAGCGCACGGGAAAAAATCGGATATTCACAGCAACTAAGACTATAACAGCGGTAATTTAGAAATTACGGCCGAATCCAAAGTGATAAGCGAATGAAAAATAGAGAAATTAAGGTAAATTCCCTGCAATTGTTTTAAAATCTATTCCGGTAATAACATCGAAGTATTTTTCTCAGTAGACTCGTACATAAATAAAGACGATTACTTGAAACATTGACAGCAATTTCTTTATCATAATTTTGTTTTCGTTCTCTTTTTAGTGATAAATTAATCACCCAGCGCACTCGAAATAAATAGATTTCTGCAGTATTTTAAATGGTTATTTGAGATGGCAAGGAAATTAAAATAATGACAATAATGGCAAGCCTATAGTTCCTATCTTCTTTGGCAACGAAACGATTGATAGGAATACAGCGATTTTTAATGGCATTCGATTTTCGATTTTCCGTTCCGAAAAGAAGCACGAACTTTTAGAAAATAACCCACTTTTTAGTGGCATGTGGGAAAAATGCTGAAATCTGTTTGGCAAAAGCGGCAAAAGTAATCCCTCAAAATCAAACAAACAGATCGTAATCAAAGATAATTATCATTGTTGAGTAGAACATGATTGGTGGCGGTAGAGGGGAAGGAAGAAAAGCAAGCAAGCAACCATAAAGAATAAATTTTTTATGGACTTGTCATAAATTAGCACTGGGGAAGAAGGGTGGAGAAAGGGAGACGGTCATAATTTTTTAAACTTTCCAAAAGGATGGGTTATTTATAAATGGACAAAAGGAAAAGGGTGGGTCACATATAATCATCGAGATCAGATTTAGCATTAAATGCTTGGGAAGAAGGGGGGGGGGGGGGGAGGTCATGTCATTTGCAGCTCTAAATTTTAAATCTACACCCACATCAGGTAAACGAGGATTCTGTGCAAAACGATCAATAAATATTTTTTAAAGCAAAATTTTTAAGAAAAGTAAAATATGTACCTTTACTATTGAGTGTTTCTTGTACATTATGAATTAACAAACCCAAATATTTATTTCTCAAACCCAAATATATACGTATACACACATCACGGCTTTCACGTTTTGGAAGGATACCCAACACGACATAACAGGAACATGGCGGAAAGGAAAGACTTTTTAGGTATTCAGTGTTCCTCGTCCTTCACTGAGCCAACATTCACAAAACGGCTACAGTGGGCAGGCACCTGTACTTTGTCAGAATTGTCACCAATCCTATTGGTGCTGACATTGACTGGGTTGATCTTGGAACATCTCGTTCGCCATAGATGGTGACAGCCAATTTGACTGTGCTGGTCTGTTCTCTGTTCGTCTTGAGTTGGCGCTTGTGGTCTTGCTGGTCTTGTCATTGGCTGGTTCTGATCGAGTCTGTGCATGACTAACACTGTAATCCGGGGTATTACTAGGAGCTAAGTGATAAATTGTAATAAATATTGTATGCAGAATAAATTTCAAGCTCACATGTCAATAGAACAAATGGACAGGACTACCCTTGCGTCTAAGGCGTCATATCTTTCTATTTTAGATCACACCAATAACCCTAGCTGGTAAATTTCTTTCGTTTACCGTATCGCTGTATAAAAAAAAAAGCGTTGGAGTGGGGGAGCAAGGGAGGGAGGGCATTTGCCAAAAATTCGTATTTCTTTTATCTAAAAATATTGAAATTTCTTATCAGATTTCTTATTTCATAATCAAAACCCTTTCAAAATGCTATTTTTTTCCTTTTAGTTTTTCTCCATTTTAAACTTTCTTTGCCATCCAATAAAGCTTACAGTTAAATGCGCCCATGTGACCGTTTGCAGCACAAGGGCTATCAATCAATACGCACGGAACTCAATCCTAGTTTGAACAGGTTTGAAATGGGAAAGAAGCAAAATTTAGAAAGAAGCAAAATTTTACACTTGCAAAAAAACTGAACACGTTTTTTTCTAAAGCAAAAGAAAGAAAAGTAAAGAAAAAGAAAAGAACATTCGAGGCTTCCTTTGCAATGAAATGTTATGGTCATAAAATTTGAAGGGAAAAAAAGCTCTTTTAAGCTTAGTTTTGCCCTTTCAAATTAAATGGCAACAGATGTGGTAATTTGCGGAAGTTTTTTCTTTTTACATACCTAGTACATGTGGAGTAACATTTTGCTGATATTTTCCCTTCAACGTCCAATTTTCGCGGCTCAGTTCTTTAACTTGTTTTCGTAGACAATAAATTTCTGACGTGAGCCGCGATACTTGATTTCTAAATACAAAGGAGCAGAAAAAATTATCCATAATGCACCCAATATATACTAAAATACTGATGTTTGCGCTGGTAAGTTAACCCGAATAACAATAAAAGGATTATTAAAAGAAGAATGCCGAAACAGTAAAGTTTAATATCAGTGAAAAGAAATTTCCTTGAAGAAGATTCATGCAACAAATAAGTGTTATTCATCTTACCCTGCGTCAGTCTTTAACAGCGATAGTGTAACCTTGTCTTTCTCAAGCTGGTCTCTCTCTGTCCTAAGTTTCTCATTTTCACTTTCCAGCTGGCCAACTTTAGCTTTGAGAGAAAAAACAGCAACGCTGGAAACGACACCGACATCACTGTTGTCATCAGAACCCAATCTGTTTAATCAGGACAGAAATTATTTACGGGTATGTTTTAACAAAGACAAATGATATATTCTAGATTTTTTACAACTCTTGAATATATCGTTTCCAGAATGGTTTGATGATGATGATGATGATGATAATGGATTTGGCAGTGGCATTTCTACAGAGTAGCTGCTCATCCACTGAATCATCCAAATGGAATTTAGAAACTTGAGTTTTGCGGAGGAAAGAGAACAGGAGAAAGCCCTCAAAGCAGAGCCTTGTCGGGGTATAAACAACGAACAACTCTAGTTACATGTGATAACGAGTCCGACTATCGAACCCGGCCGCGAACACAGCGGTGAGAGGCGAGTGCTCTCACCACTACGCCACCCGTGTTTCTCTAATAGTAATTAAATATCCACTACCGGGAATTCTATGATTGCTCGCTTAAGTGCACATGACCCTAACAGTATTCTTTAATAATGATAAGGAATTGTGACTCCTGAGTCAAAGTATATATTTCTTACTTACTTTTTTATTTGCACAGTACTGTCCTGCGTCGATTCCTCTCTGAGCTTTCTCACTTCCTGTTTCATTTTAGCCAGCCTAGCGTGGCCATATTCTACTTCTTGCCTTAACCTGTTATTTTCTTCATCTTTTTTGTAACCCCTATATTCGAGTTCCTGGATTTTCATGTTCTTGCCAGCAAGTTCAATACGAAGAGATTCGAGTTGCTCTTCTGAAAACGCAAAATAATGAGGATCCATTAAGTACCCAAAATACAATACCGCAAGAAGCTCTAGTTCCCCCCCCCCCCCCCTCTGGAAAAACCGGTAATTGGAAAAGGTACTTCTTATCAGTACTTCTTATATTTGGAAATCAGACAATTTCAAAGTAATCTTTCTTAGCAGAGCAAACCGAGTATTGTTGTGGACTGATTCCTCATAAACAAGCCATGGCGGCATAATGGAATAAACTAACCTTGATCTTTGTTTTCCGAGCTTTCTTTCATTGCCATCAAGTTGCTCTTCAGCAGCTCATTCTCATTTAACGCTTTTTGGAACTCAGTCCTTATAACCTGTTAGCATCGAATAAAAAGGATCATGGAAAACTTACGTTAACATGGCATTACTGATTTAAATGCTCTTCGTTCTGAACCAATAGACCGATCCCTCCAACACCAGCTCCACCAATGAGAGCGAAGAGTTTTCCCTAAAGGAATATGGAGGGTCGGACAAACAAAACTACAAACCTCTCGATTTCAGGCACATTTAAACATTCATTGGCTATTTGTGTCAATGTTTTCCCGCGTTACACAACAAAACTAAACCGTATATGATTTTCAGTATTCAACATTTATTTCATAGCGCAATCTCGATATAAAGTTTTGGTATGTCCGACGTAGCAACATGCAGTATGTATGGATTGGGGATCGGTCTATTATACCGTAGATAACGAACAACCAAAATCCAAGAAGCTGCTTTCTTACGACCCAAAGACATTTCGTTTTTGCTCATTTGCATCAATTTGAGGGGCACTTTGCATAAACACAATAGTTTTCATATCCATTGAATGAGCTTGTGTAATTATGCAAAGTGTAACTTTGTTAAACTGTAACTTGTCCTATTCTTACGTCACAAGTGCAAAATTAAGCTTTGGCAGCACATTTAAATCCCGCGTAATTTTCAATTTCTTTGGAAATAAATGCATTTGTCTTTTACCTGGTTTTCTTTATCTTTCGTCTCTAAAGTATTAATCTTTAACATAGTTTCATCTAGCTCATCTAAAATATCGATAAAAAGAGAGTAGAAAATAAAAATGTAAAATAAAATAAAACAAAATAAAGTGAAATAGAGACTTTTAAACCTACCTTGAACTTCATCAATGATCTTTTTTAATCGATTTGTTTCCTTATCATACGTTTCCCATGATACACCCTACAATCAACAAATAAAATCAGTGACAGCCCTTATTGCTCTGTTTTCGCGTTCATGAACACGTGTCATTCTATTGAGGAACATCAGTATGGAAGAGCCAATAACAAAGGATTTTATTCTCAAGCATGTGTCTTTTTTTTTTTGTTTGTTGTTGTTGTTTTTAAAACACTCTTAGTGAAAGTAGTTTTGTTAGTTTTGCTAGAAATTAAGGTAAACCAAGTTAGTAGCAACATCAAACAATTCTTCCTCAGATCTGGGATTTATGTGGTTAAATCCAGGCAAGACAGGAAGAAAACTTAAAATAAGTAAAACAAACGAAGCAATTTCAATCGTTTTATCAACAATAAACGACTTCATTTACCTGGCTAGTTTTCTTTTTCGCTTGTTCTTTCAGTGCCTGAATCGTTTGAATATGCTGGCCTAATTCCACTTCATTGGAAACAAATAACCAAAAATAGAATCATGAAAGATATGAATGCAATAGACCTTTCCCTAATGGTTTCAAGTCGAGGTGGCTTTGATAGACAAAAGAATCGAGTTCAGTCTCGACTTGGAACCATTGTTTCGCTTTAGCTCAGCTGGTAGAGCATCGGTAGTACAAATCCGAAGGTCGTGGGTTCGAATCCCAGCGAGGTCGGAAATTAATTTTTCCGAATTTATTTTCAAGGGTCTTTCGCCCGGAATAACCTTTCTAAGCACATTATTTCTAGTTCATGTATTTCATAGTGCCACGCGGTCCACATATTCATATATTGTCTCATTAGATCTATGAATAGTATCGGCTTCCCTCTCTTTCTGTCCTTTCTGCAATTAGGCCCCGAGTTTCCTTAATTTTGCTAAAATGTATTAAGACGACGAAACTTCAGTGTCTGGTAAATCGTTTATAGAGGATTTCATCATTCTGTTCCAGAAAATGTTATTTTCGGGTGCATTTTCTCATAATATTCGCTAACAGGGAGTCAGGGCGCGAGACCTGCTCCTCCTTCAATTGGAAGTGTTTTAAGTGACCAGGCCAGTAGGGTGAGTTGGACCAGCAATTTGATTTTCTAACAGTTAATTACCTTTTTGTTGCTCTATGACGCCTTGAAGCTGAATGATGTTATGCTTGTTTGCATTCTAATGAAGATCAAGAACATCAAATATTATACCTTAGTCAGTTTTCCGAGCAAGATCAATTGCAAGAGGCAGTAATCACGAAGTGAACAAATTTTTCGTGGACTTTACAGCATGAATAATTTTATATCTAATCGAAAAAATATAAGGACATTGGAAGAGAAAATTCATATCAACAAGGTCACTTACTTCAGATTCTTTACTTTCCAGTGTACGTATCTTCAGTAAAGCGTCATCCAATTCATCTAAAATATTATTGAAACTGGTTAATATAAGGAAGAACAAGGAGCAAATAAAATGGTAAGAAAAGGAAGGTAGGGAAAGAAAAACTGGAAAGGAAATGGCAGATAATATTCGTACTACTAGGTAGTTATCAAATTCTAGGTGAGCCTTCCAGGGTATAAATATAATTTTGAGTTCGCAAAATACTGCTGTGTCTTATGCTTACAGACTCATTTACTCAGGATTAGCCTCATTTCAGTGTCAAAATATTCACAAATACCAACAATAAAGTAAAGAATGGATAACTTCAATACTACAAACACTTTGAAATTCCACGGACCTTTACTGAAGCACGTCAATATTCTACAGAAAAACGAGGCTAACCTTGAGCAACAGAGAACTCGAAACACGAGTATTTTTTATTTAATGTGATACTGATAGAAAATTGAAGGAGTTTTCCAGGAGTTGGCGTAAATTAATATTTTCCAGAGGTTTTCTAAGGCCTTGGAAGATACTTTCGAAATTCAAAAAGGTTTACAGGAATTCCAGGAGCAGTGCGATCTCGGGGCAGGCAAACAAACAGAAAGGAAAGAACAAAGAAAAGGAAAAAAAAAAGAAATAGAAAGAAAAACAAGGGGAAGGAAATGGAAGGCAAAGTAGAGTATTTGAAAGTAAAGTGAAATACAGTGAAAAGACCTTAAATTTTCAACTTACCTTGAACTTCATCAATGATCTTTTTTAACCGATTTGTTTCCTTATCATAAGTTTCCCATGATACACCCTACAACAACAACAACAACAAAAATCATTAACAAATAGAGTAATTTCAATGGTTTTATCAATAATAAATAACTTCATTTACCTGGCTAGTTTTCTTTTTTGCTTGTTCTTCAAGTGTCTGAATCTTTTGAATATGCTGGTCTAATTCAACTATATAACAAACAAATAAGTAAACCAAAAATATAATCATGAAATATATGTATGCAATCGTATTGGACACTCTTTGCTCCTTCCTTTCTCGTTAATTCCTTTGATTTTGCTAAGATAAATGAAGGTGATTAAACTTTATTGGTGTGCTAAACTGTTGAGAGAGCTTCAATTCTGCATGTCCCAGACAGTAAGTAATGCATGTTCGGGTGCATTTTCTCAGAAAATTCGCTAACAAGGAGTGCCCACTCGAGGCCTACTCCGTCCTCAGATGAAAGTAATGCAGCAAATGACAAGAAAACAGATGTTCTAAAGCTAGTCACCTTTTTGTTTATCTATGATGCTTTGAAGCTGAATGATGATTTGCTCGTTTCCATTCTACGCGTAATAAAGATCAAGCACATCGAGTATTAATTAATTGTTAACGCACTGAATATTTTCAGAACTAATAAAACATGATAAAAGAAAAGATATTGGTACGGAAAGTTCTCATCAACAAGAACACTTACTTCAGATTCTTTACTTTCCAGTGTACGTATCTTCAGTAAAGCGTCATCCAATTCATCTAAAATAGTTTTGAAACTGGTTAATATAAGGAATAAAAAGAAGCAAATAAAATGGAAGGAAACAAGGTAGGGAAAGAAAGTGAAAGAAAACTGAATTGGAAATGAAATGGCAGGCAGGGTTCGTACTACTAGTGGATTATAAAATTTCAGAAGTTTTCCGGGGTATAAATATAAAAACTCTTCACTTTGAAATTACATGTCATTCAGCAAATTTTATTTTTCTAATATTTAACCTAACACTAATAGAAAATTCAAGGAGTTTCCAGGGGTTCAGGTCAAACTTGAAATTCTCCTTGGAGTCCAAGGCTCTGGAAGAAACCTTCGAAATTCAAGGAGAAATTCCAGTAATTTCTGGAGTAGTGGGAATCCTGGGCAGGGAAAGAAAACGAAAGAAAGCAAAAATAAAAAAGTAGAAGGATGCGATAAAATGAAGGGTGAGTTAATTCAATGGAAACTAAAACAAAGTAAACTAAAGTCAAATTAAATAAAGCAAAGGGACGTTAAATTTTAAACTTACCTTGAACTTCATCAATGATCTTTTTTAACCGATTTGTTTCCTTATCATACATTTCCCATGATACACCCTACAATCAACAAATAAAATCACTGACAGCTCTTATTGCTCTGGTTCAACACGTGTCATTCTTGACGAGGATTAAAATAGAAGAGGCCTCAAGAGTTTTATTCTTTTAAAAATAGAGTAGAAAATATATACGTTATGGTCACTAGGAAGCAAAAAATCAAACATCAAACTTTCTTCCTCAGATCTGGAATTCATGTGGCTTAATACATATAAATAATTAAATGCACAAATGAAGCAGCTTCAATCACTTGAATTTATTTTACCTGGCTAGTTTTCTTGATCGCTTGTTTTTCAAGTGTTTGCATCTTTTGAATATGCCGGTCTAATTCAACTGTATTACAAACAAATAACATTTAAACAGTGCTCCATTTAAAAATGTACTTCTCCATTTTAAAATGTACTTTTGAAAGTCATCACCTACCGGCATGATTATCCCACATCCGAACCAATGAGGATTAAGTATACTAATTAATTTTCAGGCATGCGGACTTATCGGGATCGGGTATTCTTCGAGTTACGCGCTCGACCACACCCAAATTCATCTTTGCCACACCCAGTGCATAACTCAATGCAACTAACACAATTTAGTGTCTTC
>WUAP02155620.1:0-10403 GCA_015163945.2 Stichodactyla helianthus
TTTTTTCTCGGTTTTTGACTTGCCTAATCATTATCTTCAAATGAGGGAATTTTAAAGAAAATTCATTAACGAAATCCGGCTCCGGAACTACCTTAAATAATAAATTCAAGACTCAACGCACATCTTTGGCGGGTCTTCGCGTCGACCAATCACGTCCCAGTACTGATCAGGAGGATCGCTGGCTCTGGGGACGAAATTGATGCGCATATTGGTAAAATTGGCGGGAAAATGACAGACGCGCAAGTTTGAAGTTGTATGTTCTTGGTAATGAGAGAAAACATACTTTTTTGTTAATAGGCCATTTCTGAGTTCTCAAATAAAGGAAGCAAGAAATCATACTTTGTGGCGTGACTTGTTCTGTTGTCACTCTTTTCTCTATTACTTGTTCGCAGTTCACTCGTAAAAATTAAACTTTTAAGCAACAGAAAAAGTCAAATGTCAGTCGTTTCGCGCCACCAAGCGCACGAATCCTCGCTTCCATGCATCATTTTCGAGAACTCGGAAGTGACCCATTCAGGGCTATTTTCATGGTCCACTGTAATTATTTAAGTATGAAATTAATGCATATTTATCTCCCTTCGTTAAATCTTGTTTTCTTCAAAATTTATTTCAGCTCCCAAACATTACGTGTCTGTAGTCCTCAGTGGATTAAAAAGTGGCTATGGCCTGCTAAACTCAATGCTTGGTAAGAAGATTGTTATCAAGCTGAATGGACAAGATGGAAAAATGATTCAGACCAGGCGAAGGTTAGTGTCGTGACACAATATATCAGATAAATGAGGGTTGTCTCTCGTCTCCGAGTCTCACCACTGTGCGACCTCCTTTGCCTCCTTCTCCCTCTTTTCTTTCTCTTCCCCCCCCCTCACCCCGTTTTTTTTCCAATATAATTTTGGCTGAACTACTCGTCCCTTGGGAATTAAGCCTGATTCCGGAATCCACGAAGTTTTGACTGTTGAAATCCAGAGTCCAAAATATGGACTCTGGAATCCAACATGAGGAGTCCGTAACCTAAGGGCATGGAGTGTGTAGTGTTACAGGTGGAATCCGGACAAGATATAGAATCCAAAATCCAGTTAGCGTAGTCCACCACCTTTCTGAATTTTTGGGAAGAACTATAGTCTCTTTGTGTGTGTGTAGTTTCATAGAAGATGTCAGTCAGATAAGTCGTCTTGTGCTTAGTGATGACCATCTAGGGGTGTTGAAGTCTATCGTCTTGTCGTACCATGGTAGAGATATGTACATTGGTAAAGCTACTGTGCGCGACAATAACAGCACGTAAGTATCTAGACACGTGGGGAAGGGGAGGGTTTTTCTCTCCTTCTGGTGCGCGGATAAATGAATTACCAAATTTCGTATGTAAACTCGGGGAAAAAGATGTCGGGAGTTTGTCGGTCATGCATCGGTAGGGTGTCGGGTGACCGTCGACGAATTGTTGGCGAACTGGCGACATAATCTAAATTTCCCACTGCAAGAGAATCTGGAATCGAGAACTTGGAATCGCACCATGGTTCTGGAAAAGTCCTGTATCACGTTCCATATAAAACCGCTGTTTTCAATGACCACAGATTCATTTTTGCAGGGTTAGCCTCGTTTATAAATAAAATATTCATAGATATAAGTGAAAGTTCGTGGAAATTAAAAGGGGTTTGTATTGGTCAAGTTGTACATTCATCGCATTGCCGTCGGTATTTCATTTTTTCTTCAACATGGCTAAACCTGTACAAATGAATCCGCGGTCAAGGATTACAGCGGTAACTATTGAACTTGCTGGTCAATGATCGGCGGTAGATGACGTCAAATGACGTAGAACCTCTCTTGACCAATCATATGTTTATGTTTGCAGGTATACTGCATGCTTTAACGAATGGCTCTCTTCGATTTTTTATTACTCGAGATATGAGGCTGAATTACAAAAAGGTGACCTGGATTGTCAATGAAGGCTTGTGACTCTTTGAATGAAACAGCTCACTCAGTTTGTGATATTGCTAATGATGACAAAAAGGTGACCTGGATTGTCAATGAAGGCTTGTGACTCTTTGAATGAAACCGCTCACTCAGTTTGTAATATTGCTAATGATGACAAGCAGTCATAAATGGATGTGTTATGACAGTATCTTATGTATGAACAATGACTGACAAAATACGACAAATACCCTACATGAGTGTACAGTGTAATGTATAGTGAGGAATGTTCAAATAAATCGGAAAATTGATACGTAAAAAAGCATCAGTATCTTTGCATACGTTTTTGGAAAAGCAAATTGAAAATATTCGTTTGGAATCATTCCTAAGGGAATAAAAGTGGCAGCCATGTTGAATGATGTTCACTATAGGTGGTTTGGAATCATTCCTAAGGGAATAAAAGTGGCAGCCATGTTGGATGATGTTCACTATAGGTGGTTTGGAATCATTCCTAAGGGAATAAAAGTGGCAGCCATGTTGGATGATGTTCACTATAGGTGGTTTGGAATTATTACTAAGGTTCCGGTGAGATTCGAACCAACGTCTACCACGGAAAATTTCTAATTATATATTCCAAAATAATCTCAAAAAAGTACCGCTATACCCCCAAGACATCCGCAGAAGCTGAGGCGCAGTATGAACTCCTCAGACTTGACTAGCGATTAAGTGCCCTTCGGTCCTTACGATGCAGAATCACAGGATAATGTTCTAGCCCGAAGGCATCAGGGGAGAGAAAAGCCGGCCCCCAGACCACATACAAATAGTGACGATTTCAATGGCAAAATAATCTAGTCTATCGGATGCATTGTCTTCGACGTCATTGTTGTGCAAATTTCCTGATTTTGAGGGAAAATGGAAAAATCTTGGACTTCCAAACAGTTGCATGAGTTAAGGCATTCTGGCAGGGTTAGTACTGGGATGGGTGACCAAACACGCGTCAATATTTCCTCTTCTTTTTTTTTTTTTTTTTTTCCCATCTCTTTTCTGGTCTTCATAATGCATTACAGAGATTTGCTTAATAGTAGCGAAATTGGAATATAAATAAAGAAATAAACAAACAAACAAACAAACAAACGAATGAATGAATAAATAATCGTATACGCTGACAAGGTATGTGATTTAAAAAAAAAATGTTATGATTTCTTTGTTATGGAATATGAGGGCAAATAAAAAGATACAGAGCTCTGAACTATTTTTATCAAGTTGTCTCGTCTGTAAAAGGTGTGCCTAGAGTGAAGACCTGTGGAACACTTTTGTAACAAGCGTTTTTGTTGACTCGGAATTCAAATGCCCAAATTTCATAGATAAACAAGGTATACCAAATTTTTTTAGAGCAAAATATGGAAAAAGGTAAGAAAAATATGTTTTCATTTGTTGTACTCACTTTAATTGTGAATTGCCTTTAAAAATCGCACTTTTGGGTCCGGTAGCACGAAACTGGGCGCTTAAGTTGATGTCGAAAAACAGCTATATTCTAATAAATGAAAAGATTTCAAGAAAATTTCTATTTCAGTATATCACCAGGTAAATTTGCTTTCGTGAGGTGGTGGCCATGGTAGAGAAGATATAGCATTTACAAACTGAAGTAGCACGATACTGGGTAACATACTGTACAGAAAATTCTGCCTTCGCCTCCAAATGCAAAAATATATTACGTAGCGAAGCTTTCTTTTACAGCGCTACCAGATCAGAATCTGCAAAGAACTTTGTGTGTGTCATTTTTTTTTTTCTTTCATTGCTGCTTCTTTGCAAAAGAAAACGTGAACAATACTCAATCTACCGTTTTGTATTTCGCCTTCTAGTGACAGATGTAGCGCTTTCTGCTTCCTAGCCTGTTGTGGCGTGTATCCGAACACTACAACTAGTGTTCACTACTTCGCACGCTGAAACCAGTTGAATTTTTGGCAAGAACACAAGAGCTCTGTCAATCTTCATGGCGATAGGACGAGGGTATTGATTCAGTATTTCTATATCTTTCTGAAGTTATCTTTTACAAAATACTTGACGCCCTTACAGAGAATTCTGCTTTCGTCACTCCAAATACAAAAATAAATTACGTAGCGAAGCTTTTTTTTTACAGCGCTACTAAATCAACATCTGCAAAGAACTTTGTGTGCGTCATTGACTTGAAATATTTTTTTCCCTTTCGCTTCTGCTTCTTTGCAAAAGAAAACGAGAGCAGTACGTATCTGCCGTTTGTTTCTCGGCTTCTAAAGAGTAACACATGTATCGCTTTCTGAAATCACTGAAACCACGCTGAATCACTCGAGTTTTGATAAACGAAAACAGGAACTCTGTCGATCTCCATGACGATAAGACGAGGGTATTTATTACGACTTTGTCGATTGCTGATTCAGTATTTTCAGAGGGGGAGGGGAGGGGAAAAGAATTGGGCCAATTCCTACATTAGATGTGCCCTCCATGAATGACTTGAAAAATAAAATCTGCCGAAGTATAAAAGTCGGGCTCCACTGCCGTAAGTGTCGATCACTAGCGGTTCTATAAACTAACTAGACGATCTAATTAGAGAGTTTTGCATGTTACACGTCCGATGTCCTCCTCCTTTCAACATCGTGGGGTCCTTGTGGAGAGAGCTTTTCGATGATACCTTAGGTAAACCTAGAGTCGGCTTTCGCCCGACTAATATGACAAATCACTACACTATGATCAGTTCAATTATCTCGTTTTTCTCATAGATAGAACATGGATATCGATATAAGATATTAAAGTATAGTGTAGTCCCTTTAAGGAAGGAAAAACAACCTTTGACCTCGCTGCTGCAGCTTGTTGAACACTAACCAGGAAATAACTTTAATTTTCGTCTTTGTTTGTTTTCATTTTTTACACATTTATAACGCCCAGCTATAAGATCTATTTTAAATTGAGTCCGATTATAGTAAAAAAAAAAAGAAAGAAGAAGAAGAAGAAGAAGAAGAAGAAGAAGAAGAAGAGAAATTAAAGAGAGAGAACTAGAAAAACGCAATGTATCAGTTCTTGTTTTACGAACCAATCCACGTCATAATGTGTGATGTATCGACCAATGAAAAACCGCCATTTCTGAAGAGCGTCACGTGTTGCTAAACCCAGATAATAGCTGCAGACGTAAAGGGGGCGTGATGAGGTCTTTCTATAAATCTGAAGATTTTCCAAGATCAATAATTCTCGTAAAATCCGTGAAGATGGATTCCAAGATCCTCGCTTTGTTTTGCCTCCTTTCCTACCTTAGTCTTTCTCGAGGTAAGTCTGCCAAAAGCATATGATAATATAGTCTCGTATACTTCCACCTCTCTGGTTTAAGATTTAGCATTTATACTTCAAATATATTTTTGAAACTCCACGGCTTCCTAGAAACCATCCCTGTTTTGATCCTGAAGATTCTCGTGGGTAGAGCTGTAAACGACTGGCAGACATTGAAGTTCGGCGATGAAAGTTAGCGCATTAATAGCTCGACAGACATGGAGTCGTATGCTGTTTCAGCCGTTAACACTGAACAACAATAAGAATTCGCTACTGTGCAATTCTAGCTTTCAAAAGCTTCTTACTTTGAAGTGTTCTTTTAGATATCATACGTTTCTTAATGAAGGAACTTCTAATTTCTTAACGTGATGAAACACTTTTTCAAGTGAGTGTTAATTGATCTAGCTTCTGAAACCATGAATAATTCTTAGAGAAAATCAAAGCGAATGTTTGAATATAACAGTATACTTTGTCCTGACCTATTTGATCTTAAAGAACACAATCGCAGATTCGTAGTCGTGGAATCTCAGACTTTCAACAGATGTCGAATGCAAACAAGTTTTGATAATCATTTGAGTCATTTTAAGTGAAATATCAGTAATAGATAAGTAAGTATATATACGGTACAAACTCAGATAGGCTGAGTATAAATCAAGACTTATCTGACCCAACTTAATTCAAATATCAATTACAAGTATGACGCTGCTTAAAAACAAGGAAATCGTCGTTCCGCGGGGATCTTTCGTTCATATCGGTTCTTTAATTGTAGACTGAAAAGATTAAAGTGAGAATAGCCAAACAAAGAAGAGAATGGAGACAACGAGTTACAGATTGGTTTTAGAACTACACCATGTAAGCCATCGCAATTCCTTTGAGTATATTTCCGCCCTTTCTGTTTTCAGTTGAAGGATTCTTTAACGGTGGAGTGAGACGTGATACCAACTTCTACCTCTTCACTCCAGGAGCTCCATCCACCAGTGGCGAGAAAATCGCTTCTGGTTACCTTGGCTACATCAGAAGCACATCATTTGACCCTAACCTCAGACTGACAGTCATAGTCCACGGCTTTAGGCAAAATGGCTTTGTACAATGGATCTCGAAAATGCGCAAAGAACTCATGAAGAAGGAAAAGATGAATGTTATTGTAGTGGACTGGAAAACTAGCGCCAGCGCGATTTACTGGCAAGCTGCCGGAAATACACGTAGAGTTGGACGTCAGCTGGCGAACCTGATAAAGGAACTCCACAGTCACTTCAGATACAATTCCTCAAAGGTCCACATGATCGGACACAGCCTTGGTGCGCACGTGGCTGGGTTCGCCGGCGCTAATTTTCTAAATTCTATGCGTGACCATTTGAAGATTGGTAGGATAACAGGTAACATTTTCATGACCTTAACGTTTATGCACCATAAAGGCTGGTTCTCATATGATCGCTGTCGATCACCGAATCGTCCACAATTTGACTAGCGATCGTTTTATAGATCATATGTGAACACTTCTCGAGGATCTAATAGCGATCGTCAGTGACCATCACAGATCATCAGCGACTATATCCGAACGTGTGGTACCGATCATAGAGTTGGGTGATTTGGACGACCCGGCGGTCGACAGCACTGGATCATTAAAGATCATATGTTAACACTTCTCAGCGATCCAGCGATCGTCAGCAATTATATGTCAACTGACATATGGTAGCGTCTCTCAGCGATCATAGGGTTGGATGATCCGGCGATCGAAAGCCATCAAAAGAGACCAGCCTTAAGAATATACAAAATTAAGATAGATTTTGAAGAAAACATTTATCTTGAATGACCTTTAGGTCTTGATCCTGCGCGACTACGCTTCGATAGTTCGGACACAGGCGTGAGACTGGACCCAGGTGATGCTGAATTTGTTGACGTCATACACACAGACGTAGGCTACAACCTTTTGAAGGGAGGCCTGGGACTAGAACGAAAATCCGGTCACGTGGATTTCTATCCAAATGGTGGCGCGTCTCAACCAGGATGTAGTGACATTGTGGATATATCTGGTAAGCGAATGATTACTTTGTATGTAAACATACTGTGTTGACGGGACCGGATGAATCAATACGCGCGACAAATACTATTTACTGGGCTATCTGTAGTAGAGGTGTAAGAAGCGGGTGTGCAGGCTTTTGCTACGCAGGCTATGCAAAGTTTCCTCATATCAACAAGATCTCCACAGCTAGCCCAGTTTATGCTTATGGAGCGTCCTGTTATTGGTCTTCTATTGGTGCCTTGCTTGCGCAGATAAAGACAATAGAATCTCAAAACGAGTATATTGCGACACTGCCATCCGTGTCTTTTTGAAAATTTCGGGATGCTGTTATTCGAGGGAATCTTGGTGGGTCTCTTTGTTACCAAAAGGCATTCAATTATGTTCCACACAGGTAGCCCAAGCTTCTTCTTAACAATGATTATTCTGAGTTAAATTACTAAATCTAATTTGACAGACGCCGAAAGAAAACTCATGGCACTTGGTCAAGGAAATCTCGACCCTAGAATTTTTGCTTGTGACCACATGAAAGTCATCAACTACTTCACTTCGTCTATAAATAACCATTGTTCGCGTAAAGCGTTTCCCTGTGAAAGCTGGAAGGCATTTAAACGAGGTAGATGCTTTCAATGTGAAGGCACATGCCCGGAGATGGGATACAACGCCGACCAGTACCATGTCAGTGGCTCACACAAGTTCTACTTATCGACGTATGATGATACAGGTTGTGGTAAGTGAACTAGCATTGGTTTGGTTTGCAAATTCAAGGCACACAGATCTTAAGGTTCAATGCGCTGAGCAACAACGCCCCAGAGCCTGCGTTCCTCCTCGTCAGCTCCTCATTACTGAACAGAAGGATCGCAAAGCCATTTTTACTCGTCAACATAAGTAAGTCTTGAAATCAACTGCATTAGTGCCATGTTTCGTGTGCAGCAAAATTCAACAGCACAGGTTGTTTAGTTAGCAAGCTGGGGCTGACGGTGGCTAGCCATGGACTATTTTACACAATCTTTCAATGCAATAACTGAAGTATTGTTACATCCAGATTAACTAGATTAGTCTTAATGATATAAACAATAGCTTACGTTTGTGTTAAGGCCGGTTTCTATTTCTAAAAAGAGATAGGAAAGGAATACACTAAGTATTGTATTGTTTTCATTGCATCCTTCAGCTCCTCGGTATTACGTGTCTGTTCTTCTAAGTGGCCTGAAAGTCAAGAAACCCGCTCGAAGTGGATTTTGGTTTCTAGGACCCTTAATTGACATCGCCACAACTAGCGCTAAGAAAATCGGGATTTTGCTGACTAGACAAAATGGCAAGACCATTCAAACTACACCCAGGTAATGCCCATCATCGAGGCACTTCCCCAATCTTCTCTTCTGCTATCTCTTAACGATTCCTCTAAAAGGCCTTTTTAGCTTAGCCGTAATGTTTTCCCATTTGAGACCACGTGTTTTCCTCTTGAGAATGAGATTCTTTGTTTTAGGCTCATCCACATTAATGTATATCTTCTCAAGACCAAGAAAAAAAAGAAACAATACCCAAGGGAAAGACACGTGGTCTGAAAACATTACGCCCAACCTGAAAAGGTCAATTTGTATTTTTCTATTCATTTTTCGCGTAGCGAGTTAGAAAATGCCAGTCAGATAAGTCGTCTTGTGCCGAGTAATGATCCTGCGGGACCGTTGACATCTATCATCTTGTCGTATTCTGGTAGCCAAGAAATTTACGTTCGTAAAGCTACCTTGCGTGACGAGGACAAAAACATGTAAGTAGAATAACCATTCTTTAGTGTACGATTGCATGTGTACTATCCTTCAGACTGTCAAGTTAACGGAGATTGCTTTTCTTTCAGTTACACGGCTTGCTTTAACAGGTGGATCTCGTCTTCAGGAATATTCGGATATTCAAGGGCGAACCTACGTAGAGGTAACCACAGCTGCTGATGCATGATGGGCAAAAGTCAATCAAGATATTAAGTGGAATGCGAAATTTGAACAGTGATTAGATATGTAAGCAATATACGTAATTCAAAGGCCTCGCGGGCTCAAAAAACACCAGCGGATCTCAAATAACTTTTACACGAGCCTGCGATGCACAAAAACTGGTCGCTTTTCATTGTTGATAAACTGCGAAAACCTTAATGATTTATTGTCAATAACGATTTTCTAATCCTAGTGCCCATAATTTTCTTAGTGCTGACCAAAAATAACGACAGCTCCGAGAAACACTGATTTCAATCCTAGTGCGCATGATATAGTTCTGACCAAAAGCAACGAAGGCTCCGATAAACACTGATTTCAATCCTAGTGCGCATGACATAGTTCTGATCATGAAAAGCAACGAAGACTCCGAGAAATGTATAATGAATATATGAAGTAAACAGTGGACAAGGGAAGGTTTCGATGGATTCCTCAAGATTGTAGGCCTTCATTTTCGTTTTCCTTATGAAGTACGCTTACAATAATCGGAATATATACCTCCAGAGGTCCACAATAGTTATGAATTTCTCAGAAACAGACTTACTTAACAATTAGACCTCAAGGTCGAATGGACTACGAGTCAGTAGCCCATGAGGCCATAGGCCGAATGGGCTAATTGAGTCACGCGTAGTCCATGAGGCCGAGAGGTCTAATTGCTTTAGTATAAACCTACTAATGGTCAAATGAATGGATGTAAACAATTTCAAATTGAGTTGAAATCATTTATTGGCACTTTTCCGGCTACTAGCAGGCTCACACGAATAGAGCTCTAGGCCAACCATTCAGAATGCAGGATTGGTGTTATACCGTTAGTAGGTTTATACTAATTAATACCAATTAATTATCGTAGAATATCATAGCATATAAGTCTAGCAATGGTTAAAAAAGACCAATCAAAGTATTAAGGCTATTGTACCTCATTTTAAACTATAGTTAAAATTTAAAACTCATTATATCAAGTGTTTTTTTTTTCAGTTGTTCATTAAAATACATGAACTAGAAATAATGGAAAGTTATGTGCTTAGAAAGGAGGCTATTCCGGGCGAAAGACCCTTGGAAATAAATTCGGAAAAAATAATTTCCGACCTCGCTGGGATTCGAACCCACGTGGAAACTCATCGGGCGAAAGACCCTTGGAAATAAATTCGGAAAAAATTAATTTCCGACCTCGCTGGGATTCGAACCCAGCGAGGTCGGAAATT
>WUAP02155631.1:0-10402 GCA_015163945.2 Stichodactyla helianthus
ATATCGCTTGTTAGGTACCGCTATTCGCTTGTCAAATAATACCATATATGGAATACGTACGACAAACCTATCTCGTTAGATGTTACATTTCCCGCCTTAACTTCCAGTGCACAGGTATCCCGCGTCATTGATCCGGCGTTATTTTTGCCTTCTTTAATTCATAAATTTATCTTTTTTTTCCCTGTAGACAATGGTATCCAACGTTTCATCTCTTCTCATGACAGTAAAAACTGTTGAAGACAAAACGACGAGAGGAACCCAAGCTCTTGAATCGACAAACGAAGCTGTTAAACAGGCTATACTTGTTAGTATATCATCTTCGGATCTTCGTCGGATATTCTCCGGGTTATCATCGGTGTATTATCGGACTGACATCGGATTCTCTATTCATCCAGGTTCTCAATTCCCCATCACCGCCAACACGTAATGCAACTCCAGAAGATCTGATCAGGAGCACCAAGGGTGTTACCTTAGCAACGGCTAAAGCTGTGGCTGCTGGTAACTCTTGTAACCAAGAGGACGCGATTGCTGCTGCTAATATGGGTAGACAGGCTGTCACTGAAATGTTGACTATATGCAAGGTATTGATATATATATATAACTCTTCCAACCCTCCCTCCCTCCTCCCTTCCTCCCTTCCTCCCTCCCTCCATCCATCCGTTTGTCCATTTTTCGTTTTTGTTTTTTATTTATCAATTCATTATGCCAATATTTCATTTCTTTTTTCCAAATGGTCGGGTTGCGAGAAAAAATAGTAAAATCTTGATTGTCATGAAGACATTTTTAATACTGAATCTTGACATAATTCAACGGACATACATGTTTCGAGGTGAATCACCTCATCTTCAGTGTGAATTGTTATCTACTGTACATTGTATCTATATAATCTAATTATAATACAAAGAAAGGAAAGTAATGGAATTTGACTTAGATATTTAAAGTCAGGTTCAAATGTTGGACCTGTTGATTTAAAATAGGCCTTTGCCAGTTGATATGCATGGCTTCTTTCATCTTAATACCGTATTGTGTTCCTTGATCTAAAATACTGAAACAATCGCTGGAACATACTTCACGGCATTTTGTTGATTGTGATAGATGTTTGAAAATGTGTGAGGACTTGTCAACATTGAAGTGCTCACGGACGCGTGTACCAAGATGCCTACGGGTTTCCCCTATTTAGCAACCCTTACTCATCTTGCACATGTGAATTTGTATACTACATGCGACCTTGAGTTCCTCGGGATCGAGTCCTTTACATTACTTTACATGTTACTGATCTTATACGTGTTGAAAACAAGTTTGATTTTTACATTCCTACAGAATCTCTTAGTGATTTGGTTTAACTTAGTCTTAGTCTTTTTTCATCCTTTCATTTTGTCTCCAGGCTGCTGCAGTCAAGGCAGAGACAGAAGATGTCAAGTACGCTACTCTAGTATCAGGACGCGATGCTGCGGCAGCTTATGGTCAAGTGTCAGAACTAGTTATTAACGTAAGTAATTCATTCTAGAGTGGATTTCATACATATGAGTAAGAAAAGATGCTAGAAATTCGTAGCTGCACTTTAGCTGTACCGAAGTTTACCTTGACCGTAACTACGCGTTGTGATAGGATGATTCGCATTAAACAATGGGAAGCCATTTCAGCGTTACTGCATACCGTACCGTGTACGTGCAGGACAAAAAGGGAAAGATTTATTAAAGTGTTGATGCTATTTAAGTCACGTGATGGGGTGATATTTTGCTGGGTGAAGCGCATGCGCAGAAACAAGATATCATTACGGCAGTTAGATCAAATGTTTGTCGTGATTTTCTTCAGATAATTCAAAAACCAACCAATGAAAAGAAACAGCGGTTGATGCCTTTATCCAAGAATGTCGCTGAACGAGTAGGAAAACTGGTACGAGCAGCCGAACAACTGAAAGGTACAACCAGTGAAACAATAATAGACTTTTTTAACTATGACGTAATATGGGTATAAGATTCTTTGTATTGCTGGTTTGTATGTGACGTCATCGCCGCCATATTGGATGAATTTAACAAAAGATTTATCGATTGTGTCTTTTGTTACATCCAACATGGATGCAATCTTGCGTCACGTTTTATTCTCTTTGAAAATTATTTATTTATTTATGTATTAAGCTTCCACCATCTAAACTTTAATTAATGAACCATAATAACTTTCGTGGGAACGTGGAAAGCGTGATTATATAATGACGACTGCAAAGAGTACGTGACGGTGGATCATGGGATTGCGTGACAGCGGTATTTTTTTTTTTTTATTGTGCAGGTTCTGATTGGGTGAATCCAGAAGATCCAAATGTCATCGCAGAGAATGAGCTTCTTGGTGCTGCTGCTTCTATTGAAGCCGCTGCGCGCAAACTTGCTGAACTCAAACCCAAACCAAGACCCAAAGTAAGCAATCACTGACCTTTCTTGTCGGCTAATTATATGTTTTTAAAAGTCTGGTATGCTGGTATGTGGTATTGATTAGTGTAGTGTCGTATGATGTAGTGCAGTGTAGTATAGGATAGTGTGGTAAAGTGTTGTTTGGTCTGTTATGGTATGGTTACCTGTGTTGTGGTGTAGAGGTGTGTTGTGGTCAACGTGGTGTAGCCTTGTGCAGTGTAGGTTAGGGTAAGGTGTGTGATGTGGTGTGGTGTGCTGTGGTGTAGTGTGCTGTGGTTTGATATGGTGTGGTGTGGTGTGATGCATTGTGGTATGGTGTGATATGGTTTGATATGGTGTGGTGTGATGTGATGTATCGTGGTATGGTATGATGTAGTGTGCTGTGGTGTGGTGTGCTGTGTTGTGGTGTATATATTATAGATTTTAGTGTGATGTAGTGTGTAACGCATTATCTTGTGTTTGATAAAGGCAATATTTTGTTGCATATATTTTGCATTTTCTCGTTGTTTTTCATTTTATTCATTTAACTGTGCTATCATACCGTATCTTCACCTATTCCTTTTTATCCCAATAGGAAGCAGACGAAAACCTCAACTTCGAGGAACAAATCCTAGAGGCAGCCAAAGCCATCACGGCAGCTACCGTAGCCCTCGTTAAAAGTGCGTCTGCTGCGCAGCGAGAACTGGTAGCGACTGGAAGAGTAAGTGTGCAAATCTAGAAGGGAGGGGTGGGTGGGGAGAAATCAAAGATGAAACGTATGGCCCTAGTTATAATGTGTTTATATTTGATGTTTTCTAGGTGTTCTCTGCATCTACAGACGCTAGGGAGGATAACCAATGGTCCTTTGGTCTCGTATCTGCGGTAGGTGCATTAGAAAATCTTAAGAGACTTTTTAAGGTTGTATTCCGTCGAGCCAATGATATTCCGCTTCCAAATATCTCTCATTGCAGCTCGAACCAATGATGTTGTTTCTTCTATTTACGTTTTGAAATATTTTTCTTGTCCAACCAATTATATTATATCTTCTATGGATGTTTCTAATGCTGCAGCCAATTATTTTGCCTGTTCTATGGACATTTTACTGTGATTAACTGTGACAGGCTTGCATTTGATATTTATCCAATATCATTGCACCTTCTATGAATGTTTTATATTCTGGTTTCAATTCCTTTCCAGGCTCGCACAGTAGCAGCAGCCACGCAGACTCTCTGTGACGCAGCGAATGCCGCTGTCCAAGGTAACGCCAGCGAAGAGAGACTTGTCGCTGGTGCCACTCAGGTTGCGTCATCCACTGCTCAACTCTTATTGGCTTGTCGTGTCAAGGCTGATGCTAATAGTGCTACACAAAAACGACTGCAGGTGAGTGGGTCTGTCTTCTGATCAAGTATTACATTCTCCTAATTTTTTCTATGTTTTACAAGGAGAATTTATATATATCCGTCATTGTAAGGTGTGATGTTAGGGAAATGTGGAGGTAGGAGAAGGGGGAGAAAGCTGATGAGAAATCTGTTTCCATTAAAAAACTGTTGCACCCCCCTTGTGAAGCCCAGACACCCCTATTCAAACCTTTAAGGATCTATACTATCTGGGAACCACTTCTTCTCATAGCTTCGACTCCCCTTCCAAACATTTTTTGTGTATTCTTCCTTGGAATTTGAAAATAAACAAATGATTAGTATACAGCTATTTCAAAAAATGTTGACGGAGCGAATGGCGAATGGTGATCGGTGATTGGCGATTGTACGACCAAAAACTGTGGAGCAATAAGAATATCTTCATATTCATTTCTTGAATACCTAAAACTACCTTTACTATTCAGTGAAGATCTTCAGAAGGCATTATTTAGAGTTTTATAAATGAATATCAAGAAATTCTTATTGTTCAACATTTCGTTTTGGTCGTTTAATCGCCAGTCACCGATCACCGTTCGCTCCGTCAACCCTTTTTGAAATAGCTATATATAGGAATGAGATTCGTTTAATTCTTTAGCTATTTTATAGCAAGCATGTTAAGAAGCAGAAAAGCCTCTGGCCAACAGCAGATGACGGCAGAGTCTAACTTACTTCATTAGAGACGAATTAATGAGATTATTCAGCTGATTCATATCTAAACATTTTTTTTTCTACCATTCGGTCTTTTGAGTAAAGATTAATTCACCACATAGTAGCCAGACATACAAGACTGCTTGGACTTAAGATAGGAGGGATTTTCCGCATCTGTTCAATTAGCTAGGAAAAATTGAATGTTGTGTTATCTTGGCACTCAGATACCTCGTTTGTCTAGATGTAAAGCATAGGAGTGTATAATTACTGAATTAGAGAAATTATTTCACAATAAGGCAGGTGACGTGATCCAAGATAGTCAAGTGTCATGCAGAAATAGCCATTTAACTTCCGAAAAAGAAACGTCTGACGCACATAAAATTCGTTTCATGAGGCTCGAGGCTCCTTAATTTCAAAACTACTAAGAAAATGAAAAATCACTTGCTATTCGAAAAGATGTAAAGAAATGAATAATGAGAGAAAAGGAAGAAAGAAAGAAAAAAGGAGAAAAGATGTGAAGCAAGCAAGGAATAGACCCCCTTGCAGTAATTCCCAAAGCAGTTCAATTTGTAGGACAAATCAATAGAACTTTATTCTCCTGAGAATCAAAAACTGAAAATATTCCATTGTTTTATCCATTGAACTGCTTTGGAAATTACTGCAAGGTGTCTTTGAAAAAGGAAAAAAGACCTCGAGATGAAAAGGAGTAGGAAAGAAAGAAAAAAGAAAAAAGGAATCGAATGTGAAAAAGAAAAAAAAGCATTTTATTCCTAATCTGGTTTCTATATTTTCTTTTTCTTTTTCTTCTTTTCTTTCAATTTCGGAGGGGAAAAAAAAAACAGGTCTGTCTTTTCTAAATTAATGACGCACACCTCTTAAATGAAGGCTTCATCAAAATTTCATATTCAATTCATCAACTGCCGACTTCTAATTGATGGCGTAATGAAATAACACCAGGGGCTAAAATGTTCCATCTAATTTTGCCATCTCAAATTAACGTAAATTTGAAAAAACTTGAAACATTTCCTTTTTTTAGTTTTGCCTCAGACCTTGCAAAAAAAATGTAATACTATTTTCTGTTAGCAAGGATTAGAAATATCGAGTTTCCAACTTGTTTCTGTAGACATTTCCCTAACGATGATTAGCGTAAGGATAGCAATAATACGCACATTACAGAAGACTTGATGCTATCTGACTGTCGTAACATAAGAGATAATGTTGGACTGAATTTCTTTATTTGGCGACAAAAACCCGATTAACTTCACATCAGCGGATGAAGATAATCGCAAGTTATCTCGGAAAGATTTCTAAAAGCATATTAAACAATACAAAGGACTCGATCTAATCAGGGTTTATATCTAGGCTTCCAGTTTGATTAAACTCTAAGTTAGCTGGCTAAACAGACATTTGTTCGATCCTGGAGTTCTTCAAATAAAGGTTACTTAATATAAAAGCTTTTAGTGGTGGGGTATTTGTTTTCTGATGTGACGAAAGGTGTACCACACGGTTTTATCTTAGGTCCCCCAGATAACCATTCATGCAGGAAAATCAAAACGTTGAGATTTATAGTATGTTTTCTTTTCTTTTTTAATGAAAATGGAAGCGATTTTGTAACAATTTGGCAGATATGTCGTTCGTTCAATTAGCCCAAGAGAAAGCCGCGCATTTTGGAGGCATATGACATTACGAATATTTGAGAAACGGGAAGTAAGTCTTATGAAAAGCACATGCTGAAGGCGATCTCTTAGAAATCCGATGCTGTTGATTCGTCATGTCATATGCCTCCAAAATCCGCGGCTTTCTCTTGGGCTAATTGAACGAACGACATAGCATATACCAATGGTCATATCTTCTATATTTTTTTTATTATTCACTGAGGACATTTCTTTGAGTGGGAAGTGATGCTTCCGTGACACTTAAATGGCTTCTTGACCCAAGAGTTTTGATTGGTTGATGAATGCCTTGGTACATTTTGATTGGTTCTTATTGGAAGCCACTTGAAAGTTGCCTTCATGTGTCACTCACTTGGCATTGAAGTCTTCTTTGGCAGATTTCTTTTAAATTTACTCTGTTACATTTTAATTCCTTCGTTACATACAAGCTTAAATCAAAAAGAGCTGTTGGTTTGCTGTTGGGCTAACTCGCATGATGCAAAGCACGCTTCGTTTTGTACAGCATCAAGCAGTTTCTTAACATTTTTTACTTTATTTCACAGGTTGCTGGTAATGCAGTAAAGCGTGCTGCAGATAATCTTGTCCGTTCTGCTAAGAAGGCCGCCATCTTTGAAGAAGAAGAGACCACGGTTATTATCAACCAGCGGTTTGTTGGTGGAATTGCGCAAGAACTAGAGGCTCAGGAACACGTACTTCGTATTGAGAAAGAACTCGAGCTCGCTCGGATGAAGCTCGGTAAAATTCGACAAGCCCGATACGTTCCCGAAGACGATGAGTGAATCGGAAATATAGAATAGGTTTAAAATTATTGTGATTTGTTAGAGTCGTTAGCATGTGACGTCACGGCGGCCATGTTGGTGGACGCTAGAATCATTTCTATATATATAGATTCTTTATGTGGTTCACCAACATGGCTGCCATTATTCCGCCATTATATTCTCTGGAAAAAAATCGAAAAATGATGCAGAATTTGTTTAGTCGTTTCACACTTAATCAAAGCTATTAGACTGGGCAACAATACACCGAGTAAATATCGATTACATACGGCTTTCCGATTATATTTCGATTTATTGTGGTCAAGTAAGTTCCGTTTTATCTGGTTATCATTTTTTCCAGTTCTTAGAGGAAATTGATTTTCGTGACGAACTTAAAAATCTTTCAATCTCCCCTTGTAACTCAAGGCTAACGCTATCTGAATCTGTTGCTATGGTAATTAGAGCGACTGCACCGTTGCTATGCTACCAGAAGTGTTTCCTAAACTTTAAGAAATCGTTTGGCGGATTTTGCCTCTAAAAAATAAGTGTTAGCTTTAGCTTACTAAAATCTTATTTGCTTGTTAAAAGGATTTTTCTAAAATGTTATGTTTTTTGGTTTTGTTAATAATTGGTGAATATTTTTTGCTTTTTTGTACTTGTTTTATTGTTGTTCTGTAATAATATAAAGAAACTCTGAAAAGAAGTTTGAAAAACGAACTAAAAGCGAAATTGTTCAGACAAATTCTGTTCTGTTATTGTGGTTTATGAAAATTCCTGCAACAGTGACGAAGAGCTTTGAACAGTATTATCACATTAAATAGCATGTTAAAAATAAAAACGGCTAATGATAGTATTTTTGTAGTTTGAAGCTTGTAAACGATTCTTGTCTCAGTAAAACTAGTTTTAATATTGAAAAGTGTTATTTCTTTATTAACAGCAATTATGGTCTATTTTTCTTTGAGTCACTCTTTGAACTTATCTGTACATTTGATTACAATGAATTTCTTAGAACAACAAAAAGACAACTTCTCAAAGTACTTCGTTAAATTTCGTTAGTTTTGACAAAGCACCCTTAAAAGTGGACATGTCCTCCTAGAAATCAATGTGTACTTGAGTTTGGATTTTGTTTATGTTTTTAACAAAACCACTTTTGAGTAAAAATTAAGTTTTTTTCATATAAATTTCATCAACTCCCTACTGGGCTGTGTTCAGTTTTGGTTTTTGTATCATAAAATTTGAAAATATTTTGGCGACACAGCCGTTTTTCCTTTATAAATCTTGATCTTTCTGGACCTGCTCACAAGGGAATTGTAAAGCTTAACTAGGAAAAATTCTTTTCATTTCAAGAAAATAATGTGAACAAGCCTTGAAATAAAGCAGCGACAATAATTAACTCCAGAAATGATAAAAACTTCTCTTATGCACTCTTAGAGAATAACAATATAAGGGCATAGTGTAATCAATTGGGTAACATTGTTTGCATTGCAAGGATTTCTCTCTGTCAACAACTTGCCCGATAGGTTCACCTGTAAAAAAATTTACATAACAGTGACACGAAGCTTGCGTGACACAGCTAAAAGAGTACGAGCCTAGGCACACCTTGTCGACTTTGAGCTTCGACATGTTTGTCGGACTAAACGCTCGTAAAAAGAATAAAATAACGCATTAGTGGGAAATTAAGAATCCTGTGGAATGCTTCTAGCTATTTTTCGTAAGTATTCCTCGAAGTTTTCATTCAAATTTTTTATTTATATTTTTTGTGGATCCCCTCGTCAGCTGACGATGAGTAAAGAGGGTTGAAAACACGGAAAATTGCCTGCGATAATCGGGTTTTTGCGAAACATCTGGCTTGTATGATAATATATAAAATCCCTTGTCTATTGATTATGACTTAAACACAACATTAACACAAAAAATAGTCGTATTATGGTTACAAATTATTGAAGAGAAACTGTTCGAAGAGACTATTTTGCAATGTCACGCACGTACTTTCTCCTTGGTCTTTGTTCAGACTTGTAAGCCGGAATATTTATTTATATTTGCTTCACTTAAACTTTGTTTCCTTCGTGAAATATGAGAATGTTTTCAAACTCTGGCTAAGAAATATTAACTCTAATTTTGTGGTTTTTCAATTTTTTTCCAAAATGTAGTAAATTGATGGTTTGTTTTTATTGCACGTGGTTAATAGCATTGTTACAGCGACACGTGTGGTTTTCCTACGATAGCTAAACATCTTTTTGTTTTGCCAAAGAAAATTCACTACAGTTAATCTCTCAGTAACCTAAATTCACTTAAGAAAACATCACTCTCTTCTTCTCTAATTTGTAGCCAATTTGACTCGATCAAGCACATTGTTTACAAGTTATAAGTGATTTTACTATCACTTCATTGACAATTAATATTTCAATTGTGGTACAAGATAGTTTGTTCCTATCGGCGGGAAAAAGACCCCAGTATATGCTTGATGTGAATATCCCAACAATTACAAGATATTTCACTAGATAGCCCTAAAAACGAAAGATTTCTTCTATATTTCTCCAATATAAATTTAGAAATAAATTAAACACTGTCTGCAGCACCAGAAATGTAATCGAATTTTCATGTTGTTGTTATTATTCATTTTTTGTTCGAGCCTTCAATTTTAAATGCATGAAAAAGCAAATTTAATGCAATATAAAAATTCAAACTATTTACTCGACGTCAGGAAGTCTACATTATTGGAATGTTTTCGTCTTAAGCTTTGTACTCCCCGCTGTTTATTGAACACAGACAAAATAGAAAAAGATATATCATTTATATTCCTTATTTTTGAGGATATGTCCGTTTATCAGTTCGTAACCAACAAGATGATAAAAGAAGGATGGTTAGTTATACCACAAACCGACCATGTCCACTGCAATGGAGAAAAGAGATCTTACACTCGACAGAAAGAACCGTTAGATTTGATTGACGAAGTACTGCATGCTGTTTTCCTTATGAATTGCATTTCCAAATGTGGCTTTCCGCCGCGGGAACATTGTAATAAATTTCAAGGCGTCCCTGGTGAGACGAGCTTGGCTTGGCTCGTGTTTCTGATAGACGATCAATAATAGCTTGATTTATATTGGCTATGGTTTGTTTGGTGTTTAATGATCCACGGAATCTTGTATCACGCGACCTTAAAGGAAGCAGACCATGAAACGGCGAAAAAGCCCAGCTCTGCACGTGTACTGGATCTATCTAGAGCATAAGGAGTCGACAGGCAACAGAAATACTGATACAGTTATAGAGGTGAATTCAAGAGCAGCAAAAACCCTGGTAGAATACATTTAACTCCAGGCAACAACGTCAGCATGAATAGAAGTGTATATGTGACGTGCTTACTCGTGCTGTGCGGCAATGTCTGTAGCAGTGAGACGAAGGAAAGTAAGAGATGACACCATCCTTGGACTTATTCTATGGTATCATTCATAGCAGTAGCAGTAGCAGTAGCAGTAGCAGTAGCAGTAGCAGTAGCAGTAGCAGTAGCAGTAGCAGTAGTAGTAGTA
>WUAP02155653.1:0-10400 GCA_015163945.2 Stichodactyla helianthus
ATTCAAGGACACTCATCGTTTTCATCCAGTCGATAGCATAGTGGCATAATGCCTCTACGAGGCATTAGCCACAAAAATGGAAAGAGCATCTCGGGTATTAGTAAGACGGTCAGGTTTCAGCTCAAAGTGTTTGACACAGGAGAAATGGCATGAAATATTGAAAATTTCATTAGGATTTGTATGGGAAAATCTGCTGGACAGCAAGCTCGTGCAGTCCAGTACAGACAGTACATTCTTCCATGCAAACTCTTAAAACTTTCAATTTTACATTTCCTGCCCTTTTTTTTTGTGTGTCGAACATTTTGAGCTGAAACTTCACTTTCTTACAAATATTGACATGCTCTTCCCATTTCTGGGACTCAGGTTGTGGTCACGTGAGGTGTTAAGTGCAAATGGCCTATTGGTAAAGATTTCATTAATTAATTCCCCAACCCTTAAAACTGACTTCATTTAAACTCCCTGTTATCACCTGTACATTCCCGTACACTTGAGAATCTTCATCACTTTAATTCACCTTCACTCTGACTGCTGGTTTCACTGTCACACAACAAGGTCATTGTCACTGTCACTTTCCTCATCAGTATCATGGGTAACATTTACAGTAAGACCTTATTTGAATCATGCCACCCCCTCCTACTTTTATTGGCACCAAGCTACCAAATTACCATTTTCATCTGCTGAAAAGTACGATGAGCACCTTCGCTCCTTTTACAAGGGGTCCCGTCCGTCCCCGGGCTGCAAGTCACTAGAACGGTAATACCTGGTCTTCCATCAGGTCGATTTTTCTATCCCTCTCGTACCTGATTTCCAAGCTAATTGACATCGGTTTGATAACTCTTAGGCCCGTTTCAGACGTCGAACTTTCCATGAGCCGAACCTAATGACATCAAAGAAGACCGCCTAGTTATCCATTGTATTCAATGAGTTCGGCTCATGGAAAGTTCGACGTCTGAAACGGGCCTTAATTTAAAAACATAGTTATACGCTAATTCACATAGTATATTTACCGTGAATATTGAATTCATTTTATATACATATTTATAAAGTAATCTCTTCCAAAATAAACATTGTTTTTCTTTCTACAAACAAACTGTTCTTCAAGTTTAATCTATGGAAGATTAACTTTTTCTAATAGAACTAAAGTGTGGCATGTCTTGTTTGCTACTGAAGCGCTTCTAGAACTTTCGCCTTGAGGAAGGCGTGGTCACAATGTTAACTACGACAATTAAGTATTTTTCTCGAATAGGATTAAAGGAATATTTTTCATTTCAATTCAAAAAGAATAAAAATATATTCGATAAATATAGTTCCGACAAATATTAAAAATTTAATGAGTTTTTTCCGTAACAGAATCAAGCTAAAGAATTTCATGAATTTTCATAAATGTTTCTTGAGTAGAAGTTTGCTTCAATGTTGTATTGTATTTTGTATTGTTCATCCTATTTTTATGAATACATTCTATCAACTGCGTGCTTGCAGGTTCTCCCGCGATCTATTTAGTCAAAGAATTAGCTTATGTAAATAAGGGTACTTAGCCAACATTGCCATGAAGCCATAGTAATATATGACGCTGTGAACTGCTTTTATCCCATGCCACGACATATTCGAAAATATTAAAGCTAGTCATTTATCTAAACCGTTTATTCTAAGTGTTTCTAGTTTTTAGAACAGTTAGATAAAATCTGGTTAACATTTTGGGCATGGTTTTATCGACGTTTTCAAAAAGTGTTGGTTTTGGCCCAAGTCACGCAGCATCTTGAATGGACCAATCAGAAGCGAAGAAAACGATATAATAATAATAATGTAACGCAGTTATTAGTTTGTTATTGTCAGCTGCATAATAAAATAGTTGGTTTGCTGTGGAAGCTTCCATCTTGAGAGACGCGAAAGACTTGACTTGCAGTTCTTTGTGGTTTCTCTTTCTTTTGTATTCGCGATCGCCATGTCTGACGCCGACCTTCAAACAGTTTTCAAGTCGTTCTGCGCCTTTGGTGGAGGGAAAGATGCGCAAGCCATGATGGACAACGCGAAGTTTGGGAAATTATTTCGAGATCTCAAACTGTACGATAAGAAATTCACCTCCACGGATACCGACATTATCTTCAATAGGCCAGAAGTGAAATCGTAAGTTAAAAGCTAAATCTATTTGTCTTGGTTATAGGCAGAGAACACTATGCTCAATTTGATACGAAGTGCTTTCGAATTTACAGAAAAACTGAGAGAAAGATCAACTTCAACCAGTTCAAAACAGCTCTAGGACTGTGTGCCGAGAAGAAATATGGAAGCAAAGATGATGTAGGCAAGCTCATTGAAAAGATCTGTGCAGGAAAAGGCCCTGCTGCTGTTGGAGCTACAGTAAGTTATGAGTAAAGTTAATGCGGTGCTTGAATTTGTTTTGTACATTGAAAAGCTCAAGGGGATAACTTGGGAACCAGTTATTCTGTGAAGCAAATCGAGCACGAGGTTGAGTCGCTATAGAATTTTCGTCTGTTTTGGCAAAATCTACTTGTTGTAGCGTCTCATACACAGCATTTCGCGTCTTCTTCTTCAGTGAAAATGAACGAAATCCCAACTTTTATTGCAACAAAAATAACTCGACTAGGAATTACAACATTTCCCAAAGCTATATAAACTATAATCTTGGAATTCCAACCTCCCTGATTAAACAAAGTTCACAGACAAAAGCTGGCAAAGTCGCGCTTTTCTTCTATAATCAAGGTCTGAAAGCAAAGCACTGAAGTGTTTTGGTGTTTGAGGTGTTGGTCACAGTTGCTATGGGAACAATCTTTGTTGTCATTAGGTGGGTCACGCTAAAAATATTCTATTAAAGTCAGAGATTAAAAGATAAGACATATGAAGTTTCTTTTTGTTTGCAACGAATCAAGTCTTGTAGCTATGTGGAAATATTTTTACATTATCAAATCTCTACACACAAAAAACTTAAAGTTTTCTGTGTATATTTTCCTCTCAAATTTATCTAATTGTTTTAAACAAAAAGGAATAAGTATAATATGATAGAATTTTCCAGATTTAACAATGTCAGACATTCAGTTGAAAGAATTTGGTGCTTGTTGCTGGTTTTCATGTTGTGACGTCATATAGCTGCCATGTTGGTTGAACTCTACAAAAGATTTTTAATGAATTCTCTTGTTATATCAGCCACCATGGCAGTCGTGTCTTTTGTTATTTTATTCTCTATGGAATGATTGCAAACACCTATTTGGGGGCTGTTCATTATTTATACCTTGGGGAGGGCTGGAGGGAAATGAGGGAGCTCTAGTAAAAAGGGGACAAAATAAAAAGGTGTTAAAAAATCTCAGACAAGGAATGTAATTTATGGAGAGTAGCTTATTGATGCTGGCCAAAGCATTTGTGTGTGCATGGTGGAAGTGGGGGGGGTTGAAATTTTTGGGAGGGCATAAGAGGGTCTTTATAAGAACTTCAGGAGAAAGGGGTGGGTTTTGGCAGAATTTTTTACATTCTTTAATTTTCCTCCTGTCACTGATATTTTCAGAAAGTGTCCAGTAAAGGAGGCGTAGACAGACTCACTGACACCAGCAAGTATACTGGCTCGCACAAAGAACGTTTTGATGAGTCTGGCAAGGGTAAAGGTATGGAGGGACGTGTTGACCGTGATGACAAGGCTGCAGAGGGATATGTTGGTGGATACAAGGGAAAGGACACCTACAACAAGACTCATTAGAAGATATATTTTAAGCATGTGTGGGAAATCCTTCTTGCATGTCTTGTAACTGAAGGCTTTATATTCATTGTTAAGGTACTAGCTGTCTTGAAAATGTGACACATCCATTCATAGGTTGAGAAGCTAAGTAAAAAACTTTCACTCTACAAAAACATGTTTTTAAACCTTTTTATCAATTTTACTACTACAAGTACACACAACCCTCACAAATGAACTTGACCATTCAGATTTTGTAATACATTTTAAGCCTTCCCTTTTCTAGGAAATTTATGCATTTTTCAAAACAGAAATTAACTTTCAAGCTAGTATTTCATCCCTGATGATGTGTCTTTAAAACTTTTTCATAACTAAGTTTAATAGCAATTTTTCAATTAAATAAATTTTTAACCTTGTAACCTTGTTATGATATAAAAATACTGTTATCTACATTCAGTTTAATATATACCCTATAAATTGTATCTCAAAAGCCTGATTATTAATTCTAAAATCTTAAGTTAATTATAAAAGTTGTATAAATTAGGAATGCTCAATAAAAATAAAGTCAATATTAACTTGTGTTGTGGAAAATATTGATTAAAGTTATGAAAGTTAAAATTAAGAAACATATTGGAAGTACAGGAAAAGAGAGAATGAAAACAAACCTATGTGAAACAGGTTGGTATATCAATGAAATATTTGTGATTTAATTACCAATGGACCATTCTCAAAATTAACTTAAGTGCTAAGATGGAAAGGAAAAGAAATACCTCACATTATATTCCACTGAGAGAAAAAATGTGATTTCTTTTTTTTTCCCCCCTATGTTGGCCTCACACTCAAAGTTGATTTTGAGAGTGATCCATTGTCAATGTGCAGCTGTTCAGAGCTGAATGTGTAAAGAGATTAGGTTATTGTGTTTGTTATATCTTGGTATATTTGTCATCGGATCACTAATTTACAAGTCCAATATACCGTACTCTGTTTAAATATTAAAAGGATTTATATAGACATATATCTTGTAACCTGGATATTTTGCTGTTTAGTAATATCATATCAAATCACAGATCCGATGAAAACAGTAAGAAACGAGTCAAGACCAAAGGGCTTCTGGTTAATCTAATTGACAAATTTAATGTATTTTTTTAAGATTTTGAATTAAGTCATGAAATGTGGCAAATTAATATAAACCACTCTACTATCTCATGTTAGCACTAATATATTTCCCAAGACCATTTTTTATAACTGACCTGATTATGATGGCATACATACTTACATATTGGTTACCAAATGAATGGAACCTCAAGTTTTTGGCTTGAATAACATTATGAATACAATCTACCTTCTGGCTTACAAAAATTGTGCACAGTACACAAATTTCACATCTCTTAGTATGATAAATATTTTATTAGCAAAACTTGCTCTATTAAACATGAAAGATATTCAGCTAATTTTCACATATTAGATAGTTCAAGTTTCTTAAATCAATTTCGTATCAGCCAAATATATGAATAACGATAAAATGTTACAGATAATATCATATCTGAATATTTTTCACACATATATATACTATACAATTTGTTTAATATATACTGGTAAATACATCTCACTCTGCATGTCACATTAGGTTAAAAGAATAATATTATTTAATATAACTTATGTATGGACCAAGCAAGCAAGGTTAATAACTGTTTATTATACGGCAAGGTGAACACAAAAATAAGGTCCTCACCACCCTAAGTTATGGACCTGTAATGGGTCCCATTACAGGTCATGTCATAAGGTCTATTGGCCAATGAGAGCATGCCAAATTATCTTGCCATAAAAATAAAGTAGTTTACTATTTATAAGCAATGTAATTTGCATTATGTAAATGCTAGAATTATAAAGGAGGTTACATTTTTACTGCACAAAGGGTCATCTGTTGCTAAGGCATTGCTGGAGGTGTTCCTGGAGTTATGTTAGCAGAAAATGCAAGCATGTATGAGAAAATTACACCTCCAAATCAGACACTCAGTTATTATATTAATTTTCACACACTAGACAATGAACTAAGATAGAGAAGGATATATCATGAACAATACAGTACTGAAATTGTGAATCCCATGCAAGAGTTTCTTGTTGCGAAAGCAGCTTTTTCCTGCCTTATTTGGTAAAATGTACCAGTTTCATATTGAAATAAGTAGGTTTAATGTAAAAATGCCCATGCATAAAGTATGTACAACTATTAAATACACATTTACAGTGGTCATACATTTGGAATTCACACTGTAAGATATCTGAGCATGCAGTCTGTACTATTAAAAGTTCCCAAATTAAATTGAATGTTTATTATATTCCCCATCCCATACTTTCTGACCAGTTCCTGACATTAATTCATTTTAATTTGCCACTTCTTCATTTAATATTTTGCTAGTATATCCATATTTAGTGTCAGTGAGTTATGGGTAACAGTTATTTTATAAATATTTCTTATCTTGCACCATTTGGCAGCCAGTCCATAGTATTCTTTAATTTGTCATAACTCCAGTGCATTTGGTGCACTTCACTTGCATGCCGTTGACGAGTTTCATCTAATTCACGCAGCAGATGGTCATTTGTAGCAACCAGAGACCTAAAAGTAGAAAAAAGAAAATTAAAATTAAATTTTAACTTTAAAATCAATTCTTAAGCATTTTGTAAATATTTACAGGATTTCTGATTCTTGTTTGGTTAAAACCAAAAAAGTAGGTGGTTAGTTAGTTTAGATAAGTACATGTAGTGGGTTGTCATTGTCTTGTTGTTGTTGGTTGGTGGGTTGTCAGTGTCTTGTTGCTGGCTGGTAGAGGTTGTCAGTGTCTTGTTGTTTGTTGGTGGTTGTCAGTGGCTTGTTTGTTGGTAGGTTGTCAGTGGCTTGTTGTTGTTTGTTGGTGGGTTGTCAGTGGCTTGTTGTTGTTGGTTGGTGGGTTGTCAGTGGCTTGTTGTTTATTAGTAGGTTGTCAGTGGCTTGTTGTTGTTGGTTGGTGGGTTGTCAGTGTCTTGTTGTTGGTTGGGGGGTTGTCATTGTCTTGTTGTTGTTGGTTGGTGGGTTGTCAGTGTCTTGTTGCTGGCTGGTAGAGGTTGTCAGTGTCTTGTTGTTTGTTGGTGGTTGTCAGTGGCTTGTTTGTTGGTAGGTTGTCAGTGGCTTGTTGTTGTTGGTTGGTGGGTTGTCAGTGGCTTGTTGTTTATTAGTAGGTTGTCAGTGGCTTGTTGTTGTTGGTTGGTGGGTTGTCAGTGTCTTGTTGTTGGTTGGTGGGTTGTCAGTGTCTTGTTGTTGGTTGGTGGGTTGTCAGTGTCTTGGTTGTTGTTGGTTGGTAGGTTGTCAGTGTCTTGTTGTTTGTTGGTGGGTTGTCAGTGTCTTGTTGTTGTTTGTTGGTGGGTTGTCAGTGGCTTGTTATTGTTGGTTAGTGGCTATTGTCAACAGGATGTTGTTGGATTGTGGTGGGTTCAAATTTTACATCCACATTACAACTTAACATAACTAAATTCTGGTTACTAGTAAAATTCTTTCACCAGAGTACCAAACCTTTTTATTCCTTACCTGTGGCTTTCTTGTAACATATTTGTCAGTTCCTGGAGCTGTTCTAAGTTTCCATTTTGCTGAGACAATTGTTGGTTCAAGGATATTACCTTGTCTTCTAAATTGTTGTTTTTTCTAATTAGTTCACCTATAGCAAAAAGCAAAATAAAGTAAATAAATTAAAGTAAATAAAAAGAATGCACCTTTATGACAAAAGGACAATTTCAAAGTGCCAAATGATGGGAAAGGAATTCTCTTAGTTGATGAAGTCAACAATAAATCATAGCAGTGTTTTTAGCACTGCAGATGCGGCACTTATTTGGGGGCGGCATTTATTTGAGGGCAGTGTTTGTTTTAAAAATCATGTTTACCATCCACATATTGTAATTGTGTCAGCAACTGATTTAATACAAACTCATTGCAAATCAATGTAAATGTACATGTATGTATAGTAAAGCAGCCCTTATTTGAGGGTGGCACCTATTAATATTTTTAATAATTTTTAGTCTGAGGTGCAGTGCTAAATTGAGGGCAGCATTTAATTGGGGCAGCGCTAAAATGAGTAATTACAGTATTGTTAACTATGGTTACTGTGGTTTTAAGCTGTCAATGAAAACTTTAAAAATGCAAAGATAATGCAACTCTTATCCTTTTCATGTGCTTAGCCATCTCCTGCATGTATCCATAACTTAATGGTTGCACACTGAGTTGTTAACCATTTTTTTAAATGCTTAACATTTTACAAGATAAGTTAGTAGCATATTGTTTACCTAGTTGTTTTTCTTGTTCTGTTGCACTAAGATTTCTCGCCTCTAAAGATGCAACTTTTGCCTTCAGCAGACCATTATCCTCTTGAACCTCCTTCAGTTTGGATGATACAACAGTCTTTGGAAAACAATGAAACTTCTTTATTAACTTACTCTACTTATTTACAGATGTCCTAATGAGCAAAGCCATGAAGGACATTCACAAGGTATTGAGTTTAAAACTAAATGCTTTTTCAAAATTATTGAACAAAATGAAATGTGTTTTATGGTTTGTTGTATTTTATAGAGGAAGAAAATTTAGATTTCAAACCTGTGCAACTCCCAGAAAATCTTTAAACAATATGTAGCTTGGGTACAGCTGCTGCTCACCCCTGAGGGTGAGGGAGAGGGAGGGAGGATTGAGCAGCGGCTGTACACAGGCTATAAAAACTATGTCATTATGTTCTTTAGACTATGGACCCGAGGCTAGTAAGAGATAGGCATAATGTGCACTTTTATGGTCTGTATTTTTAGTAATCATTTGGAGATTTCTAGAGTCATCTAGAGTGTATAACTATGAAAATGAGAGTTTTTAACTGAGGTCAGATCTTCAATTATCAATTTGGCAGTTCTGTCACACATTACCCTCTACTACTGAAATCACTCAACCTGATCCATTGGGTTTTTATTTATGGATTGATCAAAATGGTTTGGCAATGCAGACTTTATCGCACATGGAATGTGCTAGAGATGTTAGGTGTGTGAAGTCTTCAATTTAATGCCAAATATGGGAAACTTTGATGACATAAATACTGCAGATTTCACACACCAAATGCCATTTTTGCCTCATTCAATATTATGTGTAAAAGTCTGCAATATTACATGATGATCATTTCAATTAATCCAAATAAAAAAACAGACAGATCGTTTTTTGGGCTGCTTAGAGTTGAGTGACTTAATTGGTAGTAAATGAAGTTTAATTCATAATGGATTTAATTTAATTTAATTTCTTTATTGAGTGACGTAGCTCAGTGTCATACCAGTTCTTGTGTTGTAGCCTCCAGTGAGCCTTTTACTGTTTCTTGATCTTTCACCTTACTGCGCAGGCTTTCAAGTTCTCTTTGTTGCTCTGCCATTTGGTCTCTTAATCTAGATAGTTCCATAGTTCTTTCAGATAGCTCTACTCTTAATTGATCACTGATACCAGGGGTTGAGGGTTGAAATTGGGGAGCTTGAGAGGAAAGAAGCTTCCGTGCCATACCTGCCAACCAAAACAACTTCCTCATGAGATCTTAATATGCAGTTATACTTCAAAGTTAACTTAATAATATTAATCAAAAAGCTGAGCATCTGCAAACTTCAAAGTAACCACACCTTGCTACATTTTACATGTCATATTAAAAATTTGTTCCCTTTGCATTTTAGTTAACAAATTATAACAAAGGGCACAAGTTTGTCGAATTGTGGTTTTCATGTAACATCATAGCAGCCATGTTGGTTGAGCTTTACAAAAGATTTTCAATGAATTCTCTTTAATGTCAGATCAACCATTATGGGGGCCATGCCTTTTGTTATCTCTTTCTTCGGGTGATTGCAAACCACCTAGTATTCTTTTCCAGAAAACTTTCTCTACAGTTACCAATCACTGAGTTGCAACTACTATGAAGTTTAATGAACATGCAGTGCTACATCTGAGTAATTACAGCACACAACACTCATTTTGATTCTAATGGAGGTAGTTAAAGAACCTGGAGAACACTTCTGGTGTTAAGGGAGAAAGTAATGCCAAACAATCTCAGCTCAAGTGTGGCATCCACAGAGATAAAACTAGTGGCCCACACCAGTGACCCAATCCATAAGATTTAACACCCCTTTATAGACAAGGCATTAATCAGAAATCTTTTGCTCCTGTAATATAGGCTATTTACTTTGAAACTTGGAATGTCTGTGAAGAGACTTGGATCCATTCCAGTATCTAAAACCAAGCAAAATAAAAATATTTGAATAATGAATACCAGTAGACCTAATCATCCTGGGCATATGTTTACCCATTTCAGATCAGATTTGTGTCATTCCCTTGAGAGTATTATTCTTTGATTCTTGGTAATGCTTGAGAAACACTTTAATGAGGATGAATCTCAAACAAAGGATCATATTCTCAATACCCAAGTGGATGAGGTCCATTGAATGAATTGGAAGAACAATTAGGTATACAATGATTGGCTGAAGAAAAACCTTTCTATCAGTCAAGCATGAGGAGCCCCGTACCCTACGTATTTGGCACAGCAGGACCTCGAAATGATTGACGAGTTGAGGTAGTAACTGCTACGGAGGCGTTAATGGGATTAGTGCTATGAGAGCTAGGGGAAATGTAAAAACTGAGCCTACAGCAAAACTAAATTATAGTTACGAGAAAGAGAAATAAACAAAAACAAAC
>WUAP02155664.1:0-10398 GCA_015163945.2 Stichodactyla helianthus
ACTAGCTCAAATGGTAGAGCGCTCGCTTAGCATGCGAGAGGTACCGGGATCGATACCCGGGTTCTCCAGGTATGAATTTTTTTCTTTTTCTTTTTTCGATAAGTTTTTGTTTTGGATCTATTTGACTCTATTAATCACATACTTTATTTCGTAATGCAGGTTTTAAAAGTGGCGGCTACGACATCATTCTTTTATTTGTCAAGATCTTCGGATAATATAAGTTTTCAGTAATATAAACGAAGGCATAAAGAATAGGCAAATATACGGTCGCAGAAACACATACACGGACTTGAAACATCTCACCACTCGCCCATCGAAAAAATTGAGAAAAATGTTGAAGTATATTTCTGTAAGTAATGCAGAGAAAAGATAGTAAAACTTGGTTGCTCAAAACTCTAAAGAAATTTTAATAAAAAAAAGTCAATATATAAGATTTCAAAATAAATTTTCTTTGGTATCCTAAAAAGAAAATTGGAAACAAAAGTTTTTTATGGAAACAAAAAACTTTTTGGCACAGAAGGAAAAATTGATGCCATGGAGAACCCGGGTATCGATCCCGGTACCTCTCGCATGCTAAGCGAGCGCTCTACCATTTGAGCTAGTCCCCCGACGTTGAATAAAGAAGTTTAAAATTATCTTATAAATTCCTTAGTGTACGATATGTGACGTCAAATTCTTCTACACGCATGCGTTTTCTCAAAGCTTCCGCAGTGGTTCAAGATGGCGTACGGGGGCAAAATATTCAGGTGTTTGATCCAGTTTTTTCAATGGATTCCCGTAGTTTTTATAAATACTGTCATCGTCTGGTCTTACTATGCATACGTGTTTATCTTGTGTTTTGGTAAGAGCTTTGTTACTTTGTAATTTTGCGTACTTTTTGATGCATTTTGAAGGCAATACTGGCGTCTCTCTCGACGAAGATATCATAAGCATAATCGCGATGTCTTCTTAATCTGGTATTTTATTTCTTTACAGAAAGTGTTCAGTCAAACATTGAAAGAGGTCAGTAAAATATAAAAGCAGCACTCGTATTTCTCATCTGGGACATTAAAATCACGAGAAGACATAAAAGAAATATTTAAAGCTTTACATTCAATTAACCATTCCAAAATATTATGAAACTTTGAGCTTGACGTACAAATGTCATAACAAAACATTAATTTTTGTGTTTTTTCTTTTAATTCAGTTATCTACCTCATATTTTACCATCCTTTTTTCTTAATGCTGATGGTTTCGTACTGGCGAACAATTCTAACCGAAATAAAGGGTCCGCCGAGTCAGGTATTAAAATATAAAAGACGCAAGCTTTTGTTTGAAGAAATTTTTTCCTTTTAATCTTTGCCACTCCCACGTACAATCGTGATTTGTGTTAATACGATTAACTAAGATCTTTTGTGCGTGCGTTTTTTAGTTTGCCCTTTCTGCTGCTGACAAGGAAAAAATAGAAAATGGGGTAAGACTGTTTTTGTGCTTGAAAATTCATTTTTAAGCTTACTATAAACCATTGGATTACTGTACTGAAAATACTCTGATAATTTTCTCTCTTTTACTCTCTATATATTATACCTCTTATTAACTGAGCATCAGGGCTGTACTGTAAGTTATGGACTGAGTTTTTTTCCCACTGCCTTATGCCAAAGCTCTTGCATGTGGGCCATAAAAAGTGGAAGAAAATGAGGTTCCATACCTTGGGTATGGACAGAGCAAACAAGGTTAATAAGGTGTTTATTATATGGCAAAATTATGTTTTGTGGTGTGTACTGTAAGTAATTGACTGCAAAGTGGCCAGTGAGAGCACATGAAATTATCTTGTCACGTGATAAATAGATATGAATGATTGTTGAATAATAGAGAGGGTGTAATTACTGAAATCTGAATGGTGGATTAGAGGCTATGTTCTTTCCTTGACTGTTGCCAAATAACAAACTTACATGATCGTAGCAAGACTACCTTCGCTATTTTTTTAGAAATTGTGTCCTTCTGTGTTATAAATATTAAGTAAATTTATCCTGTGTACTCTCATGAAATTAAAGTCTCACAAAGAAGTACTGTAACTATGAAAAAAAATATGATAAGGACCCAGTATATGGACTGCTCACTCTTCTTAACCAGAAAGAAAATTTTTTGTGCTTGAATTTTTTGGAAAAGATTAACATTTTATTTACCAGCTTTGTTGACAGTCTGCAGAAAAAACTTTTGCCCTCAGTCTTGAAATCAGACCTCAGCCTATTACCTCAATCCTTACATTCAAGACCTCAGGCAATCTTTTTATTCATAAATACTTCCCTTCTGGGGTGAAGTGGGGCCTCTGTAGCCCTACGCAATTAATTGTACTTATTTCATACTTGAGTCAGTTTTCCTTGTTATTCAAAGAACTTTATTTCACTAAATTAACAACCGGGTTACTAAAAGCCCGTGGAGGGATTTGGTATTTAGCAGGGAAGAGTGGGGCTGATGAACTGAATGAATTTGTAATTAGAAATTCAAGTGCGATATACAAATATTGTCCAGTGCAAAATCCAGATATTGAACTCTAACAATTGAACTATCAGTGTAATATTTGTATATTGCACTTGAATTTGTGATGGCCAATTCATTCAAATCATCCAAACCCCACTCATTCCTGCTCAATATATATCTATTCAAATTGGTTCTACATTTCACTTTATTAATATTCAAGTCTTTTGAAATTACAAATGTGCAATTCTGAAAACTTAATCCTCCTCGACTTTCTACTGCATCATGACCATCATCACTTGAAGTCTTAAAATTCAGTCAACTGGTTGTTGAAGCTGCTACTGATAAAGAGCCCAAAAAACTGGTATACACGTCATTTGGCGTCAAAGAACAATCAAGGCGGACAAAACATCGTCAAGTAAAATCCAAGCATGTTGAACACTACGCTAATGAAAGCCAGCCTGAATGCTGCCTTGTCAATCTATTTAAGAAGTATAAAGAGAAATGTCCTAAAGCAGCTGTAATGAAAGATACATTTTACTTGAGTCCTCCTCAAAAGTACAACATTAAGGACAAAGGTGAGTAATTCATGAACTAAGTTATACAGTATGATTATATAATTCAGATCTTTATAATGGTGGGAATTTACGTATCACAACAGTACACAAAACCAGCATATTGTCATGTTATATTATATTTTATTTTAGAGTGGTTGACCGCAAATCCTATTGGCCGCAACACCTTGGCAGACACCATAAAGAAAATGTGCAAAGAAGCTGGGCTAGAGGGACACTACACTAGCCATAGTTTAAGGGCAACTACCACCACCAGGGGGCTCTCAAAAGGCATCCCAGGAAAATTTGTCATGCAGAGAACGGGGCATCGAGATATCAGGTCTTTACAAAAATACCAGCGTCCTGATGTGGCCAAGAAAGTTCAAATTTCCAGAGCCTATGACTCTACAACCGCTTTGGAAGAATCAGAGACTGACTTTAAGAAGAAGAGCTGAAAAAGACCTCTAGAGGACAAGGATGCTTTGGATGATGGAGAGGAGAAGAAATTGAGTTTTCTGTGCTCTTGACCACTTCGCAATCCAAAGTTTTTACCGAGAAGAAAAACCATGGTGTTTAGCAGTATGGACGGTGAACAGTCTCCCAGTAGGTTTAGTGACCAGAGTTTCTCTTCTTTGTCTTCTGTGAATGCTTGTGCTTCTTTGACAGAAGCTCCTAGCCTTAATCGTGTCAAAAGTTTCATTTGGAAGTCAAGCACATCTTGAAAATGTTTGAACTGTGGATCTTCAAACAAGTTTAAAGAAGCCTTGCCATTGTTTTGGATGCTCCTCTGCAAACCACAAACCAATTGGTAAAGTGTATTAGGAGGGTAAAACTTGCCTGGTTCCCCTGCCTTTCAAATTTCCACTACAAACTTCAACAACCAGTAGTTAAGATTTTGCCCTTTGTGCTTTAAAATATCAGAGTTCACCAATGTTTTTTTTTCTTCTGCTTCAACTATACCATTTCTTTCTTTCGCTTCAACTATACCATTTCTTTCTTTGGCCCAAGACACCCAGGTTTTGACGCTCATCCTTCTACAATTCGATTTCTTCATCAGTAACAAGATGAATATCTTGGCTTCTGCCTCCTTCTGCCTTCATGTGTTTCATTTCTTTCTATGGATGATGGAGTCTCTTCTTTGGCTGGCATGTGTTTCTCGATGCCCAGGATGTCGCTAAAAATGTGAAAATCGGGAGATGTGGCTTGAGAAAAAGAGCTTTGCGTCAAGAAACACAAATCTTCATCGCTCTCAATGTTCATCTTAATTTCAAAATTGATCTTACAGTTCTAGATGTTTGCTTTAAGGCTTGATATTTATGTCTAAAATTCCCTTGGGAATGATACTTATTTGGACTCTCTTTATTTTCTTTCTCGAAGAACAAAACAATCATTACCTTCCGAATTCACATAATCATTCTTTTAATACTTAGTGTATTGTATAAAAATTCCACTTTACCACTACCATGGAAAACAAACAACACATTAAACACATTAAACACTTTAAACAAATCTTTTATTTTATACCTCATTTGTGCAACAAAAGTAGAGTCCATACCAATAGCTGAGGCAATCAGCAAAACTAAAGCCTGAGGGCGGTACTTTGTGTTATATAGATATTTTACAGTACCACAATACAAATCAGTCAGGGACAAACAACCCATTAGAAAACTTCAAAAAAACTTTTATAGAAAACCTTAATTGTGTAATAAAACAGTTCATTACCTCAAACCTTGGCAATAAGCATATATTGCCCTTGGGCATTATGTAGCTTATTGCCTCAGTTCTCAGTAATTAACTCTTACTTACAAAATAAGGAAAGCATCGATAGTGAAAGTCATTAACTAACAGTTGCTAAAGATTAGTGCCACTTTACCATCTTTGATGTATCTTCAAAAAACTATGTTTTTGGCAAGTATTTTTGCATGAACTTGAAACTATGAACTATGGACTTGCAATAGCATGATATAGAATTTTCCTGATTTGCTTGACTGATCACAAAACATAAAGTAGTCTTAGCTGTGGTTGAACAATTAGTGGTATAAATTATGAATCATTACATGATGCCAGAGCATAATGAGAATGAAGTAGGGCTCTACCTGGTCAAACAAGAACATTCATTTCCATCTCTTCAAGTACCGAAGAAATGCAGATATCTAGTACATATAAACAAGAACAGCTAGAAAACCATTTTGAAAATCTAGAAATCTAGTCTGTTCTATCTGTTCATACTGTACATTAAACACATTGCAAATGCATTAATTCAAATTCTTCCTAGATACTTAGTATCTTAAGCCATATGATGATTAACAATTTTTCTTTTCTTTTTGTTCATATTTTAATCACTTGTATTTCATTTATTCATTTATTGAGGACTGTAAGTTAGATAGCTTTGCAGGGTTAATTTTTTTACCCTTGTAAAATAATTGAAAATAAAAGATATTTCTTAAAACGTGTATGGGGAGATAGATTCATATCACATGAGTGGCCATGTGATAAACCTCTTATCACATTTCAAGCCATGTGGTATTGCCTTGGGACTAAAGTTTGTTTGAAATATCCTATCTATCTTATCAAACATTACTGAAACATCATGCAAGAGTAGAAGACTTCAAACAACGTCAAATTATTGACTGAAGAATCATCATTGACATATCTATCAAGAGATACTTGTCAAAAGAGCTTGTTATGAATTAGAGGTGAAAATATAGGAAAAGATATCACTATAATAGCAAGAGGAATATGTATTAGGTATTTCTTTAGCATACTCTAATTATTTTATTATTGCATTGCATCTTATAGGATAATGCAAAGGAAATTTTAGAAAGATTTTCAAGCAAACTTCCCACTTGTACAAGAACTGTGTCTGGTGGTAAGTTTAACAACATTGTTTGTTGTGATTGTTGTAACAGTTTATTTCTCTCACTGTCATACAGAATGCCAGATGTTTCTAGCCAGTGGGAAAGACGTTTGTCTGAGAATTAACAGTTGGAGATTGGGAAACATTTTAGTATGCTAAATGGATAAAAATTACCCTTTATTGCATTTCTACCTTCTATTAACAATATTTAATCAATAACAATGAACTTTATATTGGATGCTAAGGCTTTTCTTGGTGATTAAATCATGACCAAAAATTTTGTCCAAGTATCACATAAAGCAGCTCATAATTCTTCCTAGCAGTAGAATTAGTTTTGAAAAATACCTAGTAGCTAGTTATTACAACAATTTTATTTTCTGTTTTACAGGGGTACGTTATTGTGATATCTGTAATCAAATAAAACCAGACAGATGCCATCATTGTTCAATGTGTAGAAAGTAAGGAATACTTCATTAATCACCAAGTTTTGTGTCAAGAACATTTTCCCAAGACACAGTTTCAAAAATACTGATGTGTTATCTGTCTTCCTGTCAGGACTTGTCTTTGGAGGAAATGTTGAGACTTGGTCGTTTTGATTGCTATTATTTTAAAAGGAAAGATAATTTTCATTTTCCTTTGTGGATGTTTCAGAATTTTGTGTGTCATACTTTGTTTTCACTCTTCCTGCCTGAAGAAGCTAATGGTGAATGAGCAGTCTTGTCACTACAGGAAGTGCAAATAAACTAAAAAAAATCCATGTCAAACATGATCATAACACATCTAGCAATCAGTAACAGTGCTCTTATAGATGACCAGGTCTGTCAATAGTTTAATGAAAATCATTTCTTGATTTACTAAAGGTGTGTGCTCAAGATGGATCATCACTGCCCTTGGGTCAACAATTGTGTCTGTTATTTCAACTACAAATTCTTCATACTTTTCTTGTTCTATGCTATACTCTACACTGTATATGTTACTGCAACAGTCACTAGATATTTCATTGCATTTTGGAATGTGAGTACTGCTGATTTTCATAGCCACCATGTTTGTCATTAATAACAATGATTAGTTCTCTGTTTTCTTCCCTCTTGTTTCCAAATCATTCTTGGGATTTTCACCTAGATTGGGAGGCTCCTGCCCCACTCTGTTGTGATAGTCCCATGTCATTGCAATAAAGGCAAATTGGATTTATTTTGTTGCTGTCTGCTACACAATGTTTGTACAGCTATTTTGATAACTTCATCCATTGATTTGATGTTTATTCATTTCAGAATACTCTGGAAGGTGATGGCAAGTTACACATTCTGTTCCTATTCTTTGTTGCCATAATGTTCTGCATAAGTCTGTGGTCCTTGTTTGGTTATCATTTATATCTAACATCTACCAATAAAACCACTCTAGGTAAGTCACGATAACTATATACCACTCGTTTATATTGCACACTAGTGGAGAATGGGTGGCCATTGTGCTGCCTCTCACTGCTGTGGTTGTGAGTTCAGTACTTGGACCTGCTATCATTTGAGGGTAGAGTTGTTTTCTGGTTCTATCTTATGCCTCAAGGGTTTTTCTCTGGGTCTTCTGGTCTTCCTCCCTCTGGCAAAATCAATCCCTAAATTCCAGGTCCATCATGGAACGAGGGCCACAGGGTTATAAAAATAAAACACTGCTAACCTCCTAAAACAAAGGCAGTACTTCAAGATCTTATGGTAATGCGCTCGTGCATTGGTACGCATGCTTTCTGTGCATGCTTTTCATTGGTTGGGCTTCCTGTGGTAGAGCTCTTTCAATATGGCGGATAAGGCATTTTGATATTCAACGGAAAAAATCTAAATCGGTGACCTACCCTGATTTTTCACTGTAAGTTCATGGTGTCTAAAACCTCAACATATCAAAAAAATGAAGGTAGGTCTTCGAGCTAAATTTTAAGAAAATCGCCAAAATGTCCAAAACTAGGTTCGTAAAGGACGGTCAAATTGTGCTGTTTTTGAAACTTTGGCTTTGAAAACTCATTCTACAACACAATAAAATGAGAAATTTTGGGTTTATTATTACAATATGTTAACTTATTTATAATTTAAAATTGTTGGTTTTATTACTGAAGGCCGATATGAGCTGAAAGAGTTTGTAATTCCCATTATCCTATTTTGTCCGAAAAAATTGAAAAATTACATCTTCTAAACGAATTCGGTGACCCCCATTTTTTTAATTTCATTTTTCTACTCAAGCATTCAAAATTAATATTTTTTGCCAAGTTTCAAAAAATTTTTTGACAAAAAAATTGCATGATTGCATTACCTTAACACCTACCCCCATGCAAGAAAAGTGGATCTTCCAGGAAATAGAGGGGGGAGGTCTGTTGATTTAGAAACATTCTGACAGTGTTTTTGTTCCAGTCAATGATCTTTATAAAGGTCATTATATCGACTCCATTGTGTTCCAATTCTAAATTCCAAAATTTCTATTCTTTCTTTCAATATTTTTCTTTTTTGCAGAATCCTTTCGAGTTCCTCATTTCCAGCATGGTCCAGATAAGAATGGATTTAGTCTTGGCTCCACTATAAAGAATGTAGAACAAGTATTTGGTACCAATAGACTGCTATGGTTTTTGCCCATATACACCAGGTATGAACACAAGAAAACACTAGATGCTTATTGTATTGTATTTAAATTAATGCCTGCATAGGACTATGTAAGACTCCTCTACATCACTATTCAATGCTATAATTATAAATAAATAAATAGATATTTCACAAACACAGTTCTTTGTGTGGGGCTTCACACATTTCCACTACATTCAGTATTTACAGCACACAACACTCAACTGTTGATTTTTATGGAGAAGAAAATTAAACTGGAGAACCTGGAGAAAAACCCTCATGGCAAGGGAGAGAACAACACATCCAACAAACTCTACTCACATGTGGCGTCCACAGGGCTTGAAGCAGCAACCTGACCCATTGGACTCACAGCAGTGAGAGGCAATGCGATAACAGTGTACGCCTCCCTCTTTAATAAATAAAGCCATCCTAAAGTACATGATTAACCCTCGGACCCTCCCCTACCCTTGAAATCCCCAGTCTCTTACTGTAAGGAATTAGCATGATGTCCTCGGCATTGAGTTATGGAACACAGCAAATAGAACAGTGTGAAAGTAATAAATTTCACACTAACATTTTTTATATTCCCTTGACCACAGTCTTGGTGATGGGGTGCGCTTCCCACTTAACCATCAGCCGGAATCTGACCGGTTGCTAAACGATCGTGAAAGATGGATGGAAGAAGGGGAAATGGATAGTCCCCTAGAGCATGCTAGTGACCAAGAAAAAATGGAAGAATCTGCTGAAAGTGTTGGTGTTCTAACAGCTGAACTAAACCATGTTAATGAAATGCAGCCAACTGTTGCAGTCAGTCAAAATGTACGACCAGATGTATTGGACATTGTTACTTCTCAGAATGAAGCAACTACTCTATAACATTCAGTTTTTTTGGGATTACAGTTATTACAGGATGAGCATCCTCTCATGATAAAAACCCCTACTGTTTTGCTCTAAGTATGGTAAAAGTGCATGCACAGTGGTCGTTTTAGTGATTACACTAGAGCATTAACCTAGGTTGAGTTACAGTAGATTTTAAAAATGACTGCTAATTGTTTCAATGTTTCAACATGTCTAACTTTGGTTGAACCTCAGTCACAAGGTAAAGATGGCCTAAAAAGTATAACTTTATATTTTTTTATCTGCTTTGCCAGGAATCTTTTTACAGTAGGTGGTTTGCAATCATTTCCAGGAGAATAAGATACAGTAAACAAAGGGACATTGCTGCCATGTTTGTTTATGTTCAACATAAGAATTGATTGAAAATCCTTTAAGTTTGTCCAATATAGTAGCTATGAAAGCCAGAAATTAATCCTAAGACTTAAGGACTACATACATCCATTGGCAGTTTGCATCCTTGTTTGCCAGGATTCTTTCTGCAAATCTTGGTATGAAAGTTCATACCTGTCCCTGGGGGAGGCACTAGGGTAAAAGTATTGAGAATGCTCGTTGGAAATATTAAAAAATACCCCTAAAAGATACCGGAAGTCTTTAAAAAAGGGTGAGTGATTTTTAACCCCTAATAGATAACTAAATAAATAAATGTTAAGTATTTTTTAAATTGAAGCACCTAAGCTCTGGATCACCATAAACATAAACCCCACTGTGAAAAGTGATGAGATCTCCAGTTTTCAATACCCTAAAAAATACCAGGGAATTCTGAAATTCTCAACTTTAATTTTAACACCCTAATAGATACCAAATCACTGATTTTTACCCCTAAGAAATACAACGAGCATACTCAATACTTATACCCCGGAGTCCCCTCCTGGTACCTCTGGTAATTGTTATTTTTTTAACCAGAAACACAATATGTACTAACTTTAAAAACACGATGATACTTTTTATTGACATGTTTTGGCTTAGCTTAAGCCATCTTCAGAATGAAGTAGATAATATTACAAGCTGTATTTATACGACTAAATGCTAATTAGAA
>WUAP02155675.1:0-13726 GCA_015163945.2 Stichodactyla helianthus
CACACCTCGGTGATCAATGCAATACTGAGTCTGCGTATGTTGCTTATGCTTATGTCGCTAGTGAGGACCAGGCTTAAGGGACCAGTCATTATTTACAGGGGGGGACTGGTGCAAAAGTGGATGTGCCATGTTTGGTTTTTCCTGACCCCCCTTGCACAATGCACAATTTGTTCTGACCCTCCCCCCTTCCTACATACATCACCAATGTCCGATGACAATATTGCATAAATTTCTATAGCCCCCCATTTCTCCTTGCACAAAAATTGATGACCCCCTCCCTATTTGCACCAGCCCTCCCCCCCTCTAATAATTGACTGGTCCCTAATGGACCAAATCCACTTGGGCGTTATGTTTTCTCATTTCAAACCACATTAGCGAACTTAAGATTAAGGCGATCTAAGGACGGCCACCGAAAGTGAAACTCTAGAATTCAGCATGTGCTGTGAATCAGCTTACCAAATAGATTGGTTTTCATTAACCCGTAAAACAAAGTGTACTAATTAGAGTGTAATATTCAGATAGACAGAATGAAAAACAAAAGAACCAAAGTGTAATAAAGCGTAATACTCTAAAGTGTATTTCACGGGTTAATGAAAACCACTCTAAACTGTCCTGGTAGCATTGACTGGCCCACAGTGGCACACAGGGGAGCCGGTTGAATGACATGAATTTAAGCACATATGCTGAATTTTAGAAATGAACTTCTTGGTAGCCGTCCCAGATCGCCTCGTCGTCAAATCTTTAAGTCCTTGAGAACTCCAGATTCTTTGTTTGAAGCTCATCCATATTAACGTGTCTTCTCAAGCGCTACCAAAAAACAAAGAAAAAATACCCAAGGGAATGACACATGGTCTGAAATTCGAGAAGAAATGCGTCCATGGATTTGGTCTTTAGGCCATTTCCAAGATATGCCTACGCTTTGGACATTTTGGCGATTTCTTTAATATTGGATAAAAGACCTACCTTCATTTTTTATCTTAAGGTTTTAGATACTATGGATTTACAGTGAAAAAATCAGGGTAGGTCACCGATTTAGATTTGTAGATATTCGCCGTTGAATATTTTTGTTGCGCCGCCGTGGACACAGAGATCCCATAGATGAGCCTTACATGCGCAGAAAAGATGCGCACGAATGCACAGGATCAATACTTTCCCCCATACTTCAACTGGGAATGAATACGAGTGTTGTGAAATAAATTGAAGAATTAGAAAACGCGCGCGCTTGCTGTGTGCAGTTATAAAGCACTTGGGTATGGGCAGAACACGAGACAAGTGTTGAAGCAACAACAACACTTCTCAAGTGTTCTGCCCATACCCAAGTGCTTTATAACTGCACACAGCACAGCGAGCAAGCTTTTTATTTCTTTTATAAAATACAAAGGTGCAAATACGCGTGCTGTGTGCTCTCATAAAGCACGCGCCTCGCCCAATCAGAAAGCGAGATTCTTATAGTGCAAAATATTTTATATTCTAAAATATTTTATATATAACTCACGCGCTGATTGGCTGGTTACCGTGTTTATGTCAGAGGACAGAGAAACAGCGAAAAATGTTTTTTAAAAACAATAAAAAACGATGGCGTATGTCTCTCTACTGTAATATAAACATTTTCGAAGATGTAAAGCGCTCGAAAAGCAATAACACATGCAAGGCTACCCCTCGTGTTCCTAAGCTCGCTTTTCTCGTGGTCTACATTTCCCAGCGTGTTTGTACCACAGTACAGAGAGACATGCACGCGCTTAATTTATATTGCTAAATTTACAATCTGTATCTATACCATACAGGTAATGGCGACCTCCCAACCAACCAAGCTAGTGATATGTGGAGGAGGCAATGGTGCTCATGCATGGGCTGGGATAGCTTCATCTCAACCAGACACTGAAGTTTGTGTTCTAACCTTGTTCCAAGATGAAGCAGAGAGATGGTCCAACTCTCTTAAGGAAAACGACTTCATTGTAAACCGTTACAGCCATGAGAAGGGTCACCATCAACTCAAGACCAAACCCAATTCGGTTACCAAGCAACCAGAAAAAGTAGTTCCCGGATGTGACGTCATAGCATTTGTGTTACCGGCATTTGCGCATGAGCAGTACCTAGAGGCAATCAAGCCTTACGTAGAGCCGGGAATGACCATTGTAGGATTGCCAGGACAATCCGGCTTTGAATTCCAGGTGCGGGGAATTCTAGGAGACATTTCGAAGCAAGTTACCATTTTCAATTTCGAGTCGTTACCATGGGCAACACGAATTGTGGAATTTGGCAAGTCTTGTGATGTTATTGGTACTAAAAACAGCCTTATCGGAGCTGTGCAGAAAAGCCAGGCTCAGTCAAAAAAAGATCCATGCTCAGTACTGCAAGGGTTGCTGGGCGAGTATCCAGTTCTTAAAGTCAAGGGTCATCTGATAGGTGCTTCATTGATGTCGGTCAATGGGTATGTACACTTATCCATCTTGTACGATTGCTGGTCCGGTTGGGATGGACAACCATTGGACGAGATTCCACCCTTTTACCATTCCATCAGCAGCACCTCTGCTCAGCTAATGAGTGACATGTCCAATGAAGTGATCGCTACTGCCAAGGCTGTTGCTGACCAGAGCCCAGGCACAGACATGTCTCAGGTAGAACACATACATGAATGGTATAAGCGCTGCTACGCTAAGGAGATAGCTGATAAAACCACACTTTATACTTCAATCATGACAAACAATGCATACATAGGCTTGACCCAGCCCATGGTCAAGACAGAAGAAGGAAAGTTTGTACCAAATTTTCAGTACCGATACTTCACAGAGGATATCCCTTTTGGTATCGTAGTGATGAGGGGTATTGCTGAGATAGCAGGTGTGGCCACACCCCATATTGATAAGGTGATCACGTGGGCACAGGAGGTAATAAACAAGAAATATCTTGTTGATGGGAAAATCCAAGGAGAAGATGTGAAGGAGACACGAGCACCTCAGAGATATGGATTCACTACTCTGAAGGATCTTGTTGGTTATTCAGCTTAATAGTTTGCATTGATTGTTGGATATGACGTAATGTTTTCCCATTTCAAACCACGTGTCATCATATTGGGAATAAGATTCAGAAGCGTTATCACCAAACAAAGAAATAAAACCCAGGGGATTGACACGTGGTCTGAAATGGGAAAACATTACGCTCAAGCAGAAAAGATCTATTCTTGGCTTTCACGCGTAGTATTTCCATGAAGACGCGAGAGCTATGTTGTGCACCAAGTATTATAATACTCATGAGTAGTTAATAAGGTCAAAACAGTAGAAAATCATAAGCGTGGAGAAGCTTGTATATCTCATACAGTATCCGCGTCCTGATTTGCATAAACTTTAAAGCTGATTTTCTCAGCCAAATTCACATGTATGTTCAAAATTTTAGTCAAACACGATGTAGTTAACCTAGACGTATCATAAGCAATATACAATATGCGTGGCGATGTTGTATATATTACTTAGAAGGTAATAAGAAAATCTTTTGTTAACTTTACACCAACATAGCCGCTATGATGTCACATGAAAACCAAGAATTAGAAAATGCAAAACTGATCAAGGAGATGATCTCTGTTTTGGACAAAAAGGTTGACGAGGCGAACGGCGAATGGCGATCGGTGATTGGCGATTGCACGACCAAAAGGAACTGAGGAGCAATAAGAATTTCTTCATATTCATTTCTAAAACCCTAAATGATGCCTGCTGAAGATCTTCGTTGAATAGTAAAGGCATTTTTAGATATTTAAGAAATGAATATGAAGAAATTCTTATTGCTCCTCAGTTCCTTTTGGTCGTGCAATCGCCAATCACCGATCGCCATTCGCCGTTCGCTCCATCAGCCTTTTCTAAAGCAGCTGTATACTTATCAGTTTGAAAAGAGGTCTGGAGATTCAGGTACTTAACTGGATCGTGGACTCTTCATTTCTTTTCGGGGTTGAAATTAGTAGTTTGGTACAGCTGCTTAGGTTGGTGTTAATATAAAAGAAGCTCAATAGAGTTAGTGAGTAAATTTTAGCGTATTTACTGGTTGATAAAGCCACTTTCAAAAAGTAGAAGGCCGTCTAGACTATTTTTGTCTTTTGAGTACTAAAAGTACCTTTAGAATTGAGAAAAGTTTGATTAACTTATAGTTTTAGAGTTGGTATTTTTTTTGGGGATAAAAATCAGTCATGTTGCCATGCCTACCAGATTGAGACGCGGGGGGTCTTTAATTTAGGGGTCATTTTCAAATTTCTCTATCCCTTTATTTGGGCGTTTTCCATTGAGCCAAGCACATTAATGATTGTAGATAAATTAAATATATTGTATGACACAAGTGTTGCAATAAAAAAGAATTATCCTCAGTGAGCCAAATGTCTTCGTAGGATTTTGACTTTTTTCAAACAGAGCCTGATTACTTTCTAGAAAAGCACCTAGATGACGTCACATAAATGAATCTTCAAACCCTTATAACTCAAAAAGGGGTCATCCACTCCCAGCAAAATTAAACTGTCTTAGCATAAACTTTATGATGAATGGATTTTCAAAATATGGTCGTAGGCATTAGGGGCACTTCAAGGGGTTTTACTAGTAAGAATGTCAATGGTTCAGACAGACTTTCAGACCTAGTGACTTAGCGAAGAATTTAGATCCAAAATATACTAACTCCAATTGACCTGATGTCCGTGCATAAACCATGTGCATTCCACAGTCAAACAAATTGTTTATTCGCGCCATGCGCCATTAACTAGACCTCTTTCCTCTGGGTGTAATGTTTTCCCATTTCAGATCACGTGTCATTCCCTTGGGTTTTGTTTCTTTGTTTCTCGGAAACGCTTGAGAAGACACAATAATACGCTCAAAGGAAAGAGGTCTATAAACTTTTACATGTCCAACTTGAATAAACGCTTGGCGGTTGCTTGTAAATGGTTAGTAACTTGATTCGGTTCGGCTGTGAAGTAGTTTAGCGGAAAGGGTGTCTTTTAGGGGTAGAATAAAAAGCTCAAGAAATCCTGGTTTGGAAAAGACTGGGCGGCTTAAGGTAAGTTTCAAGCTGAGTGCTTAGTAATGGCTTGCTATTGTTCGCATAAATAGTATGAATTAAGAGAGTCGAATATTTTTAGAGCCGAAGTATTCCAACGGATTCATAGGGTTCACAGTAGGGTTCTGAAATCCAAAATTTTCACAACTTAAATTCCGTCACAGGGCCGTATCCACCGGTACGGTTAGTCTGGTTTCAATCGGACCAACTTTCAGTAATTTGTTTCCTACTCCCCCTTTCTCCTCTCCACCTTCTTCCCTAGACAACCCCTCCCCTCCCCAAACAATTCTGAAAACCGGACGAATCAGAAATTCGTGGATACGGCCCTGCGTCATAAATTCAGTTAGTTTCCCCGCGGTTTTTAGTTCACATCCCGAACTCGCGGCTCGATCATAAAAAACAACCACCCTTTCCTGTCATACGTATTGTGGATCTTCGATACGTACTTCGCAAGTTCACGTGCCGGCTTCGGGTTAATAGAAAATATCCAATATTTCTCGAATATTAGACAATTGCGTAAGGTATCTTTAGTTAATCAATTCATTGATCCACTCAAGCAATGGCTCCACCATTCACAGTTTTCCCAATGGAATGTGGCAGGTCCGACAAACAACAACATTAAACCTCTCAATTTCAGGGAAATTTTTAGCTTGGGTTTCCTATTCTCCAAATGTATTCTTAGGTTGCATAACACCATCCAAACCATATACACCGTTGGTGCCTTTGTGCGACGTCATATTGTATCACTTTACCGTATTCTTGAGTTGCCTGTGGTGAGGGTGGAACGCCTTGCTGAAGACTGTCGTGATGCGAGTCTGCTGAGTAAATGCATGGATTTATCTCGCTTTTTGCACAACCTGGAAAGCAAAAGAATATTCGTAAGATACAACAATTTATTCCCGAAGTTGCATTTAAGATGCAGTGTCAGTTTTTGCGTCCCTAGAAGGTCCTACAGCTCTGGGAATCCAGTCGAACTGACCAGTGTCAGATATCCAAATGTGAAGCGAGGAGACTATTTGTCGGTATATTTTTCAAATACTTTCTAAATATGCAAAAAATAACTTTAAAATCGAAACATCGATTTTAGCGTAGTAGCATTATTTTGCGAGGAATTTCACCTTGTCTACCTTTAAAACGAAGAATTTTACCTTAAATTTAAACAGGGAATGGAGAAACCAACGAAGCTAGTGATCTGTGGAGGAGGTAATGGTGCTCATGCATGGGCTGGGATAGCTTCATCTCAACCAGACACTGAAGTTTGTGTACTAACCTTGTCTCCAGACAAAGCAGAGAAATGGTCCAACTCTCTCAAAGAAAATGACTTCACAGTCCGTCTTTACAAGAAAGGAGAGTGCTACAGCAAGCTTAAAACTAAACCACAATTGGTGACCAACAAACCAGAGGACGCGATTCCAGGATGTGACATCATTGGTTTTATGCTGTCAGCTGTTGCGCATGAACAGTACCTAAAGGCAATCAAACCATACGTTAAATCTGGGATGATTCTCGTTGGTTTCCCAGGACAATCAGGCTTTGAATTCCAAGTCCGTCAAATCTTAGGAAAACTTTCAAAGGAGATTACCATTTTTAATTTCCAGTCCTTACCATGGGCAACACGAATTGTCGAATTCGGCAAGTCCGTCGATGTTAAAGGTTTTAAGTCAAGCTTGACTGGTGCTGTCCACAGTACTTCTGCCCGGACGCAAAAGGATCCACTCGCGAAAGTTCAATATTTATTTGGGGAATATCCAAGCTTGAAAGTCAAGGGTCACCTTTTGGGGGCATCACTTATGTCAGTCAATGCCTATTTACATACATCTCTCTTGTATGACCGCTGGTCCAGTTGGAATGGACAACCATTGGATGAACTTCCTCCGCCATTGTACCAATCTCTCAGCAAAACTGCAGCACAACTACTGAGTGACATGTCTGACGAAGTAGTCGCTACTGCCAAGGCTGTAGCTCAGCAGAGCCCAGACACAGACATGTCTCAGGTTGAACACTTCCACGAATGGTGTAAGCGCTGCTACGATAAGGAAATAGGTGACAAATCTACGGTTTATACTTCAATAAAGACAAACCGAGCATATCAAGGCTTGACCCAGCCCATGGTCAAGACAGAAGAAGGAAAGTTTGTACCGGATTTTCAGTACCGATACTTCACAGAGGATATCCCTTTTGGTATCGTAGTGATGAGGGGTATTGCTGAGATAACAGGTGTGGCCACACCCCATATTGATAAGGTGATCACGTGGGCACAGGAGGTAATAAACAAGAAATATCTTGTTGATGGGAAAATCCAAGGAGAAGATGTGAAGGAGACACGAGCACCTCAGAGATATGGGTTCAATACTCTGAAGGAGTTAATTGGTTGAATAGAATATTGAACATAACAAACCAACTCGACAATGAGTGATTATGCATTTATCATTGGTACCATAAATTTGGATAAAGTGGAAAATTACCCAATTCCGACAATATTTTCTGTATTGATTCTACATGGGGAGCTGATAAATGACCAAAAAAAAATTCGTAGTTTGAGAGTGACTTCTTGAAGTTGTGAAGGTTTTTTCATTCCATATGCTAATGACTGTGACATCAGAGGAGTACTTTAGTCATTAGTCATTTGGTAGTTTAATTGATTAGTGACATGAAAAGATACAGTCACTATTTTAGCTTTCCTGAGAAAACTTAATGGAAATTTCTTAGTAATTTTTAGGAAAGATTAAAATAGATGTGGCTTCTCTATAGAGACATTGCATTTAAAATTCTGTTCTTAGTCAATAACAGCTCAAGTAATCTTAGGGGAACGATAGTCCAGAAGGTCCTAATGAGATGTAGGATTTGCTACTGTAATATTTTTTCTTTGAAAATGAGATTCAAAGTACTGGGACAGGAATTTGTAGGATGGTGGAATGGCTAATAAAATCACTCAAATGAGGTTTCTTAAAAATTCATTCCCTTTTGACTGGGATATGATTTTGTCAAAAAATGTAGGGTAAGAAACGCGATAGTTCTATTCTCAAAAGAAAAAAATGGATGGAAATTAAAGCGTTGGAGTCCTGGATTTCAAGAGTCAAAAGTGTTTATTTGGAAATTCTTAGGATAGACTTCCTTGTTTTGGCCGAAATGCTTTGCCATTTCAGATCACGTGTCATTCTCTTGGGTATTGTTTCCTTGTTTCTCGGTAACGCTTGAGAAGATACATTAATATGGATGAACATCAAATAAAGAATCGTATTCCCAAGGGAATGAAACGTGCTCTGAAATGGGAAAACATTACGCCCAACCGAGGAAGTCAATTTATCAAGAGGCACTTACAAGTCTTGGAGAACTCCTCGATCGTATGGGTCACAGTACGCCCCCGGTTAAACCGGGCTTCCTGTGTTTTACCCAAGATCCCTCGCCAGCAGGTATGTATGTTTGTTTTGACTTGTGAACGCTTCAGATTTGTTTGAAGCAGAACTATCAACATTTATAGCGTCTTTTCAATAAGATATTTGAAATCTTTAGCCTTCTCAGTAACAATGGGTCTATCAAACAGCCATGCATTAGAATATGAAGAGGCTAGGAAGTCTTTTTCTGAGCGCGAGAGGGCAAAACTTGACGATGTTTTCAACAAGATGTCAAGCGATAATGGCCGTCATGAAAGAGTGATGGAAAAAGAGCCCTTCCAGGTAAAAAGTATTCAGAACAAGACAAATATTTCATTCCCTACTCTAATATATTTTATACTTTAAGCCTTTGTTTCAAGCTAACGTCTTTATCATGAAATATTCTTGCTGTTTATCTCGAAATACAAAGTTCAAACCCATGTAAGCTTACGTGAATTAATGGAACTCAACTATTTTTCCATTATTTTCTCTTTTTCAAACGAAACTCGTCTTACAAAAGGTTTCTCTTAAAAAGATCAAACGGACGCGATTTTAAATAGTTTCATGTATCCGTGTAACATATTTGTAAACTTATAATTTAGTTGAATAATAAGCTTGTTAATAATTCTAAGAATAACATTCAAAACTTAGTATTCTAGTTGTCACAATAACATTAAATAGTAAATTACTGTTTTTCAAAAGATTGATTCAGCAAAAAACAGACGCATTAAACATTATGAGCTGGTTTTGTTTTAAATATCAATTATCATTTTATGTCTAAATAAAATTCTAAAGATAAAAATTTTTGTATCTACTGAGTATTTCCTCTCTTACATGTACATGTATGTATTGTGTGAATCTATCTGACAATATTCTCAGTATAGATTCTATAGGTAAATTGATTGGCTGATGAGGGAATTCCACATTGAATTCTCGAGAAAAGAAGATATTACACAAGTCATGAAGCGACAAGTGCGATATCTGCTTTTCGAGGAAATTCAACGTGGAATTCCCAAGTCAAGCTAATCAATTTGCCTTGAATCGTATAGCATTTTTTTAAAAAGAAAAACTCGAGAGGAAAACCTTGATGTACTGACACGTACATGTGCTATATGTGAACGTCAATGAAAGCCCCCTGATTTCACGCTAAATCACCACCCTTGTCGACCAATCAGCATGCAATTTAGTATTATGCTATGTGATTCTATGCAAGGTGAGCTGTTCAATGACCAAAAATCTTTAAGTGTAGATTGAGTGATGAGTCTTGAAGTTATAAAGGTTTTTACCCTCCAATTGTTATTGATTGTGACACCAAGGGAGTCTTCATTTATTATTATATCCACATCCACTGGATATGAGCAAGCGTGCACTCTAATTGGTTCCTCTACTACTAGCGTATCAGCTCATATCCTGTGAGTAGAGAAGTAAACAAAATGGTGGAGAGTTTTGTCGACATTATTTCATTTTTTTAAACTTGAAAATAATTAAAATTCTATAGTTCTCACACCAGTGGATGGGGATATAATAAAACAATTATTCCACTCAATCTTGTTGTACATGGCTAATAGCCGACTTATTGGCCATGAGCTCATGTATGATCTGATTTATGGAATGGTTGATAAATATACAAAACTCAACTATACAGATAAATTGAATTTAGCAGCATCATCTCTGTTTTACCCATGGCTCTTTAAAGAATTATTGCTAATTAGTTTTCACAAAGTAGCCAGTGTTTCAAATGAAAAGGAACAACAAACATAAATGGCTCCTTTGTTGTCACAGTCATTAGTATACACAGTAGAATAGAAAAACCTTTTTAACTTCAAGATGCATGACACTGAAACTATATGATTTCTTGGGGTCATTAAACAGCTCACCTTGTGTAGAATCTATTGAGAATATTGTCAGATATGTCACAGATTATAATATATCACTTTAAATCAAATCAAATTGCATGTTTGAAATTTGCTGTTTTTGTTTCCAAGGGTCTTTCATATCAATTCTGTGGAATGGCACCAGCTCATAATATTAATAATAATAATAATGGGGTACTTATATAGCACATTTCACAACTGTCTCAATGCACTTTACAATCATTGTCAGTGGAGGACTTTACAGGCTGCATATTAAGGTGCCATTGGCAGCCGTGCAGCTTACAATCATAAGTGGATAATTAGTATTTTAGTATGTTATGCCTCCAATTGGGGTAGGCTGTTGAACTGGGAGACAATCCCCTACTCTTGTGTGAATACCGGTAGTTCAACAGGTTCTTTAATGTCCCCCATATACAGGTTAAGGGATGGGAGACAGGGCCTACATTTTAATGTCCTTATCCAAGAAGACTTGAAGGTCTAACAATTTGAAGATGTAGTTACAAAGGCAGCACCTTCTCCTCAGTTATTTTACGACCCTGAGTAGTGGTCCAGCCGGGACTTGAACTCACAACCTCCTGTACGACAGACCAATGCTCTACCAACTGAGCATACTTGAAATTAATCCATTTTATTATGGTTTTTAGAGTTATACATCATGGTTACTACCAGAACAAGTCAGTAAGCGTTTCTTTAAAGAAATGTGTGGCATTCAAGCCTCTCTTGAGCAACATAACATTGGAGATTCTCACGTTACTAAAGAAGCCTTCTTCATAACTATGTCACATTTCCTTAAGAAAGGAAGGGACGAAAAAGCCCACATATTTCACTTGGTTGCATCTGATTCCAACTCAGTTACCAGCCAAGAGATTGGAATGTTATGTCAATATCTACTTAATGCCTACATCACAGCACTTAAATCAACATCAATAGGAAAACAATGGAAACTAGACTGCTCTAAAGAAGCTGAGGAAAGATTTGTAACAATGATTATAGACACACTCGTGAAAGACAACAAAGAACAATGTGTTGTTTCTGTTAGAGACTTGGTTAGCTGGTTCTCTAGGTTTCCCTTGATGGAGCATATGTTCAGTGCTGTAGTCAGGGCTTGTTTTATTGATCTAGAGAGTATTGTTGAGGAACATCCACATGGTTTGGCGGAGGGTTGTGAAGAAACCATTGAACATGTGCATTATGACAGGTATGTCAATCAAGTAAACAAATTAATTTACAAATTAGGGCAATGTGGGACAGATCAACCTGTGGCCCTCTTAAACATCTCTAGTGTAGAGACAGTACTACCATAGACCCTGTGCAAAATTCCATATTGCTAATTTGAATAGATCAAATGTGTCCTTCCAAATTTAAATTACTGTAACTTTCCAGGTATTTGCGTAGACCCTGAAAGTTTCCTCAATTACTAACCTTAGCATGCTTTTTCGAATGCTGGCTGTTATAGTCTCAATACCTTTATGGAAAGGAGTATTCCTTATTCATGGCTTTTGCCTAGGGTCTATAAATGTAGTCATCTGAGCCACGTGGCTGTCTGACCTTTTGCAGTAATGTAATTAGAAACTAAGGCAGTATCGTCTTGCATGATATTTAAGACCCCAACTGCTGGTCCAGCCAGGGATTAAAATCATGACCTGCACAACAGGCCAGTGCTCCACCAACTAAGCTATAACTGCAATAAATGTGATGGTAGAGGTAAAGGAGGTCAAACAAGGGATCCTTTTTGTCATGTTCCTGTTTTTGCAACCAACCCTGCTTCACCACCATTTTGGTTGATATAAGAGAAAAAAGAAAGATCAGTTTAATGGTGATGAATTTAACAGGGGACCTGGTATGACTTCTTGTGATTTTGGAAGCCAAATAATAATATCCTAAATGCTAGATTTAGTGCATTTCTCACATTTATTTTATAGGTCTCATATCCTGGTTCCTTGCAAACTTGAAGTCAATTTTGCTGAAACAGACACTCTTCTAGACATTCCAACATTGTTGGTCCTAAACCACACTTTACCATCTACCCTCCAACACAGATGGAGGCTTTTGTTTTCCACTAAGATCCATGGAGAGAGTTTTCATTCATTGCTTCACCAGATAACTCATCAGGGACCTTCTCTAGTGGTGGTCAAAGAACAAGGAGGGCATGTCTTTGGAGGGTTTGCATCAAAAAGCTGGAAAGTGAAGTCACAATTTGAAGGTACAGTTAAGCAGATCCAGATAAAGTTGGAGAAATGTGAATTGTTCTCTGAGCCGACTGACATTATGGATTGCTCCATAATGTAATTTGAAAGAAAGAAATTGTGAACTTCATATTAATTCCAATTTTCATTGTAACCAGTATTCATCCTGGCCAGTGAATGAAAAGATTCACTTTAACTTCCCCTGTTGAAAGTGAAAGAATTATGTTCTTAGAAAGAATTAAAGAACCCTCCCATTTTATTGGTTGATTTTCAGGGGATAGTCGATGTTTTTTGTTCAGTCTCCAACCTTCTTTAGCCATCTACCATCCTACTGGTTACAATGAGAACTTCATGTACCTCAACACTGGTATGCAGACTTTACCCAATGGACTGGTTAGTATGGTTTTTACAATATATATTGCTTGGCAATAATCCCTGAGATGACTATATAGAGTGCAAACATCCACACAGCAATCTTAAACCCTACTGAGCTATTTATGCAAAATTTAGACCAAGTGTTTATACAACTTTTAAGTTAAGTTGTGGCTATGACATGACAATTCTTTATTTATGTATAGGGTATGGGAGGTCAGTTAGAGTATTTTGGACTGTGGTTGGATGATAACTTTGGCACAGGTCACTGTAAAGGAGAGCCATGTTCAACATATGGTAACCCTAGACTTTCAGCTACTGAGAACTTCCACATTGATGAGCTTGAAGTTTGGGGTCTTGGTGTTCCACCAGAGAGCGAGGTACGTAAGTACAGTAGTGTAGTTCCAGAGAATGTTCAATACCTTCTTTATGGGACAAGCTTCTGAGACATTTAGAATTCTCTTGTTTGGGGACTTGGTAGGAAATAACATTTCATAGGCAAGTTGTCAATAGGTTTTTGGTGGGTTGTCAGCACCACTGAGCTGTTGGTGAGTTGTCATTGTTGTAAGGTTGTTAGTGGGTTGTCAGTAGGGTGTTGGTGGTTTGTCAGTAGGTTGTTGGTGGTTTGTTGGTGGTTTGTCAGTAGGTTGTCAGTAGGGTGTTGGTAGGTTGTCAGTAGGGTGTTGGTAGGTTGTCAGTAGGGTGTTGGTAGGTTGTCAGTAGGGTGTTGGTGGTTTGTCAGTAGGTTGTCAGTAGGGTGTTGGTAGGTTGCCAGTAGGGTGTTGGTGGGTTGCCAGTAGGGTGTTGGTGGGTTGTCGGTAGGGTGTTGGTGGGTTGTCGGTAGGGTGTTGGTGGGTTGTCGGTAGGGTGTTGGTGGGTTGTCGGTAGGGTGTTG
>WUAP02155675.1:13826-25614 GCA_015163945.2 Stichodactyla helianthus
GTGGGTTGTCGGTAGATTGTTGGTGGGTTGTCGGTAGGGTGTTGGTGGGTTGTCAGTAGGGTGTTAAGTATCTTTAGTGGGCTGTTAATGTTAGTAGTATCTGTCATGAAATTAATATTGATCACATGATTCCTTACAACCTTCACTTTGTTGACAGCTTAGACAAAGGAGTGTCTTAGATACAGAAGTAGAAGCCAAGGCTTTCTTGGAAATAACAGGCAAAGAATTACACAGTGAAGGCTTTCGAGAGCCTGAATCTCCTGAATAGAACCCCAGATGATTCAACCATGCCAGGAATAGAGCCGATGCTAGGAGTTGGAAATGTACAGTACGTTGACTGTTGAATGACTTCTAAATTCAAGGACCACGTTAAGATTGGTTGGGATTTTTAAAAATTTTGTGATTTTTGATTGATCCAGAGTGAAAGGCATTTGAGTGTCATGATACTGTTCATTTCTCACTTCGGAAATCAACTGATAAAGTCCACACATATTAGTAAGACCAAATCACCTTCATAGGCATAATGTTTTCCCATTTCAGACCACGTGTCATTCCGTTGAGAATACCATGCTTTGTTTGAGGCTCATCAATATTAATGTTTCTTCTCAAGCACTACCAACGAACAAAGAAACAATACCCAAGGGAATGACACGTGGTCTGAAATGGGTACACATTACACCCAAGGTGAATTGGTTCTAATTATTAAAATTAATATGTTTTACAGTAGTTCATTCCAAAGTTCAAGTTGTACTTTGGAAATTAACAACAAACTTTATTGGTGAACTTCAAACTTATTTGCCATGGAAGTTTGGTAATTCATTAGATATTTAGTCTTATTTGCAAATTCTACTTGTTTTTCTCCTTGATGCCATCCTTAGGCAAAGTACAGCCCTTCTTTGGTGGAGAATCTTGGTCAGTGTAAATTTTGAAGTTGATTTTACTGAATTATTGAACTTCCATGGGAAATAAGTTCAAAGTTCACCAACAAAGTTCATTGTGAACTTCCAAAGTACAAATTGAACTTCGGAATTTCCGAACAAACTTCAGAACTCACTCATCAAAAGTTATGTGAAATGCACTGTAAAGATTTGTAAACTAATCATTTTGGTATCTTTTTTGTTGAGGGAAACTTAAGAAGGGGTGCTTTATGATACATTGGGTGGTTTAAGGTTATATAAAAATATTTAACATAAGAAATATGAACTAATGCTGGTAATGGATTATCATTTAGAAGTAATTATATATACCCACATAATCCTAAAAAATAATTTCAGATAATCTTTAGAGACTGAAAACTGGGTAGAAGTGGTATTCATTAAGCATTCAAAATTATATCATAAATAAAGCATAATGTGTATATAAAGTAAAATAGGAATTTAGAAGATTTTTATTAGCATTTTCTGCTTTTGTAATTTTCAATTATCTTTCAAGGAATTTCTATTTAAGTTTGGTCTTAAATTTGATACAGTCCATGTGTCAATGACCTTGCTCACCACAGAGTTCCCCGTAGCTCAGTGGTTAGAGCATCCGACTAGTACACGGAAGGTCGTGGGTTTGATTCCCATCTGGAACTCAGATTTTTTCTGAGTTCCTTGTCTCCACACTATTTTTATTTCTATTTATTTTGAATTTTCATAACAGAAATAACAAAACAAATTGTAGAGTGTATGCCATGTATCCATGAAACAATTAGTAACCATTAGAGTGTAACAGTATTTAGTTATCAACAATTTAGTTATTGACTGACTAACAATTCACTTGTGCATGAACCACACAAAGATCTCTTTAAAGGTATGTTGATTTTGCCCACAGGAAGCCCACAGCCATTGTTGAAGACCATTTCTAAATAAAATCAATCCAATAAGTAATGCTGTGTCATGTGATTACTTGACCTTACTAAAAGCACGAGTATCTTATGTCAACGGTCTGTTCGTTGCCCAGTGGGGTACGTTATTGGAGTCTCGGGTTTCAACTTATTGGATTAGCGATAAGAGTGGCTAATAATAATTCAAATTTGAATTTAAGCCAATCCAGTGAGGGCCTTATCGCCAATCCAATAAGTTGAAACCCAAGACTCCAATAACGTACCCTGCCAAGCAACAAACAGACCGTTGATATAAGATACTTGGTCGAGTAATCACGTGACACAGCATTACTCATTGGATTGATAAATGGTCTTCAACAATGGCTGTGGGCTCCCTGTGTTTTGCCTGAATGGTATCTGCTTTTTGTCACAAAATAAAGGTAATTACATTTATAGTACTTTTTTTGATTTGTTTCATGGATATATGGCATGCAGTCTATTAATATTTAGTAAGCATATTTGCCACTGTATGTAAAGTTATCGCAAATGATACAGCAGTATAAAATTACATATTTACTTGCATTATTAATCTTTTTACATTTGCTTTCAGCCTGTTCGTATGGAGTACTAAATCCATGAAATAAACATATAGTTGTTACTGCCTATGTTTTTGTTTAGTGACTATCACTCAACCAGAACAATACACAGGAGAGGATATATAGTTAAGGTACCCGACAGTATAATAAAGAGTTTACTGGGTATCACTTATGAATACGTCTTGAATAATGACTAGAAGTAAAGTGATTATGAAAAGTAAGGTGTGGGTGTGGGTGATATCTCCACTGTGTATTGTGCTCAGTGATTGATATTGATAGACTAAGTGTGATTAAAGAGCTCTGCACATCAAATCCCTAAATATATGAGGTGAGCCCCTATCCTCTTTCACTTGCTCCCTGGAATTTCCAAAATTACTGGTATACATGTAGTGGTAGTTATCTGGCCCAACATCTGTCCATATACCTTATTCATATCTCTAAAAGTCCAGGAAACTGGAGAAAATGAGGCCTAAAGCAAAAAGAAGACTAAGCTTAATGGTTTTGTCAATTATAAATGATGCTGAGTGGCATGGGTGGTGCACAGTGTTATCCAGCTGGTCAGGTCACTGGTCCAATTCCTGCGAATGTCACGTGAGTAGAGTTTGATCTTCTTCTTTCCCTTGCTACCAGGGTTTTTCTCTGGGATTTCCACTTTTTCTCCCTCAAAAATCAACAATTGAGTCAAGTGTGGAGTGTTGAAATGTATGTGGACCAAACCTTGTGGATGAGCCCTTCAAGGAGAGGGAATGTTGTGAAAAGTGTCTCCTATGCTAGGAGAAAAGGAAAGAAATTTCCATGCCATTGATTTTAGTTACTGCACTGTATTCTTGGTCTGGGACAAGTGCCCTCTTATTGTGTTTACAAGTCTCCTGAATTCTCCCCAGAGATATGAATAAGGTGACAGTGGCCTCCTTGAAGATTTGAAACAGTACTAATGTACCACCACATACCTTATGATGTGGTCATACAACATCTGTTTTCCCATGAGAAGGGTCTAGATTTTATCCATCCAAGGGCTGACAGTCATTTGTTTTTACACTCTCAAAGAATGTAATCCATTGTTTGGATTTCATTTCTTTGAGAGTGTAACATCTGGTTTAACATAAACCACCTGCAAATTCATCATCCTCATCAGGATTAGTTACTGCTTCTTCAGATTCTTCAGTCTTTTCTAATTCCGTTTCTAACTGATCATCATCATCATCATCATCATCATCTTCATCTTCATTGTTAAAATCTTGGTCAGCCTTGCTTGGCTTTTGGAATAATTCATTTTGAGGTTTGCTTGGTTTTGATGGATTCTCTGGAATATCTCCTGGGACTCTCAGGGAGCGTGCTAGTTTTGCAATCTGTGGAAGGATGTTACATTACTGGATGAGTCTCTTTCTACATAAAGGAACAACTCAGTTAATAGCCACAACCAGACACAACTTAGATTTTTTTATATCAAAAAAATTGCAGTGTCTATCACAAATCACACTACAGCATTAATTGATGTAAGGTGTGCACTTACAAAATGTTGAAGAAAAAGTTTAATCATTTAAACCTTCTGCACCATCTTTAATTTTACAAGACATTTTTGCTGATGCCTGACAGCAAGCCATGATAAATACTTATAATTAAAAATACTTAACATTGTGATGACAGTGAGAGAAAAATGGAATGGCTTCCACCTGAACAAACAGTTGACACACACAACTATACTTGCTAACCAACCACACTTCAACACAAGGCATGGCAATGTCTATGTCTCAAAAATAGTCTACATTTTAATTCTCCATATTCACGATAGCCATCGTGTTTGTTGTCTCGTTGTGATGCTAATAAGTCAAGTGGTTTCTGAGGGGGCAAACAGCTTAAAATTGGGGATCAATTTCAACCGCCTCCATAAAATATTTTCTCATTTGGTTAATAATTGTCAAAAAACTGAAAATTTTATATTTGAAATTTGCTGATTTTTGTAAAAATAGTTGTTTTTCCAAAGTTTGTCCCCTGGAAGACCTCATGGCTAATTTGCATTACAATATGAAAACCATCATTGTGGCTATTGTGAATATGGTCTATAGAACAAAGCCTAGTTGGCTTCCATATACCCTTCATTGATCCTGCTGGTTCTCTCCTGCACCTCATAACACAAAGGCCTTTACCAGTATTTATTAAAATAAATTATTTTCTCTTAGGAAACTAAATTGACAATTATGATTTGTGTACACTACTTACTTCGTTATCTAAGTATGTAAATAATGGTTGAGAAGTACAGGATTTAAGGGCATCTGCATCACCCTCATCAAAATATCTTAATAAATTTTCAGCTGCTTCAGCTTCTTCTGAGCTGCCAAATCCAGGAATGCTGTGGAGCCAAGAACAAAATTTTAATAGATTGTATTCCGTCTAACAAAACTCCACTTAGAATGAATATAGATTTTTCCTGGCAGCCATCTTTGTGATCAAAATAATAGCACATCTCTCATAAGGGAAATGAAATTTTTTGTTATTCAAAAGCATTCCATTATTCTTGCCCACAAACATGGCTGTCATGAAAAACCTCTTTGGTGTCAACCTACTAATTTTCTTGTGTTCTTAGCTACCATGTTTCTTACACAGTTAAATTAATGACCTAATACACCTATCAACGTTAATCTGGCAGGGGGTAGGCTGGGTGCTGATGATGGGGATTTGACTTGATGTGCTGTCATGTGGGCTGGGATTTTACTTTGACTGAGCACTTGCTGGAATAAGGAAAGTTTTAAAACAAATACTAGACAAATTTTCACCACAGTCCACCTGCATGCCTAATATTGATAGATGCATAACCCCCTTTGCACTGAAAACCTTGAAATGAAAACAGCTAGGGACAACCTAGCAATAAATCCCCCCCATTAATTACCTGGCATGAAAATGTTTTTGTACTTCTTTTTTTTTTTTTTCAAATTTAAATACACACAATATATCATGCAATAGTTAATTTGATACCATAAATAATCTTTTATCACCTGAATGAATCCTTGTAGCATTTATCAGCAGCAACATAATCACTTTCATGAAGGTACACAACCACCAGACCCAGCACTGTCTTGTACATCATGACAAAGTTCTCTAAACCTCCATATAGCTCCAAAATGTTCTTTTTAACACTAATGGCTTCTTCGTATCTAAAGACAGAGCAAAGTGAGGAAAAATTCTATACAGAATGTACAAAATGAGTACAAATTGCTGTTGAATTTGATGATCATGGTTTGAAATATAATCTTTCCAATAATAACAATTAAATGTAAAAAAGAATTATTAAAAGCAATTATGTATTGGCGGTGTGCACTACATTGTAGCTGATGTTAACAGTGGTCAGTGAGTGGTTGGTGAGTGGTTGGTAAGTGGTTAGTAAGTGGTTGGTAAGTAGTTCATAAGAGGTCAGTAAGAGGTTGGTAAATGGTTGGTTCATGTAAGTGGTCAGTAAGTGGTTCATAAGAGGTCAGTAAGTGGTTGGTAAGTGGTTGGTAAGCGATTGGTAAGAGATCAATATGGTAAGTAGTTAGTAAGTGGTTAGAATGTACAAGTAAGTGGAGGGTAATTAGTTGATAAGTTGTTGGTTAGTTGGTAAGTGGTAAAGAGTTTAAATGTACATTTACCTTTTTGTTTTCAATAGTAGTCTTACAGCTTGTACCATTGGTTCAATACCCTCTCTTATTTTATCTTCTGCCTATAGATGTTCAGGCAAAAAAAATTGATCACTTACTTTATAAAATATATTAACTACATCTAACAGAATTTCAATTCTGTAATAGCTCTTAACAGCATAATTTATGCTATGACCCCTGGGCCACCCTGCCATATACTATGGTATAATACTGTATATCCCATAGCGTGGGTGTGGCTGCCTACTAAGGAAATCATGCCTGGGCACCACAAAAGCCTCAAGTGAATCTATATTCAAGATCTTACCACATTGAGATCAGCAGCAGATAAAAACATCTTTATAGCCTTGTCAGCTTCAACACCTTCACACATCCTGAACACACACAAAAAACATCAACACCAGTGTGACGCAACACCATTCATCAGTTCTAGAGCAGACCTTGGAGGGAATTTTGGATTGGGGGTCTCAAATTACAACTTTCAGAATACAGTAATATTAAACTGAGACAACACATCATTGTAAGAAAAAAGAGCTTTTGTTATTTTTAAAGCTCATATGTAACACTTGGACTTAAAAACTCAACATGATAAATCCCATACAGTATCTGCAATTTTTGCAGATATGGGATTTATCATGTCCAGTTTACACTATCGAGAATTGGTTGTACATTTTTAGCCAATCAGTGGTGAGAGTTAAGCATTTAATAATATATTATGTTAGAGAACTTACTTAGCTCCTCTGATGAGTACCATTGCTGCTGTATCTGGGGTTCCACTTTCTCTGTAGTGCATCCTAGAACATGTGAATTGTTTGTAGGATCATTAGTAATTAGGTATCTGTTACACAATCTGAAGTCAATCTCAATCTCCATCTCTCCCCTCCCCTCCACCCACAGAAAACTAAGTACATAGTCAAACTAACATAGTCTAGTAGTACTTAGGGAGGGTTAATGATTTATGTAAAGGGGGGTGGCTACAATGATTTTGAGGGGGGTCATGATTTTTTCAGCAGATTTATTTTTTAGGGGGAGAGGTCTTTCAAAATTTCCCTAAAGTTACAAGGGTTTTTAATTATTTTTTGCAGGATATCACATGGGAGGGGGGGGGCTTTGGTCAGAAAAAATGACAGGGATGCTTCCAAAAAATGTAATAGAAAAAATTTAAGCCTGGTCCTCACTAGCAACATAAGCATAAGCATAAGCAACATACGCAGACTCAGTATTGCATTGATCACTGAGGTGTGAGAAAAGACAAGCACTGCTAATGAGCAGTACACTACTGAGTCTGCGTATGTTGCTTATGCTTATGCTTATGTCGCTAGTGAGGACCAGGCTTTAAAAGTCATCATAGCCCCCTCTACATAAATTAGGAATGCTTCCTTACCCTGCTCTTTCTATCAGCTCTACAGCTTCTGATATTCTTTTCATTTCTTTGAGTACAGATGCTGCTTGTTCCAGTGCTCTGTGAATCAAATGGCACAGGAATATCATACTCATTAATTTTGCCTCAATGTTATAAGGCACCACTCAGTATTCAGGGGGGGACCAAATATTTTCATGCAGGGTAAAAGGGGAGGTGGGCGCAAAAATTGTTGCAGACATGTTTTTATGAATGTTGTGTGCGTGGGGGGGGGGCAGGCTGTCTTTACTGTGATTGGGGCAGAACAGCTAAGACAGAGAGGCTGAAGCCCCCTTTTTATGAGAATGACATACATGCTCTATTACTGAAATCACTCGACTGTTAGCACTGCCAAAATAACAATTGGTCATGTTTTGAATTTTGTTTAACTCATGTTACCATTTGGAGAGTTCCAAATGATCACATGACAGTAGTTTCCTGCTACCAGATCAAAGTATACAATGGGAAATAAATGTCACGTGACCATTTGTTGCTCTCTGTGCTAACAGTTGAGTGATTTTGGTACTATTATAAAGCACAAAGGATTTACTAAGCTAGACCTCCCCCACTTTCAAACATATTGCTCTACCCTCCTCTGAGGGCCAGTAAAATTTGGACAATACATTAATTGACATTGTCATTTGCACCAGATTCCCCCCCCCCCCATAAATAATAACTGATCCCTTATTTGGAAATTTTAGGATTGGTCAGTACCTTTATTATACAGACCTCCTTGGCTTGGTCAAAATATTTCCCATTTCAGACCATGTGTCATTCCCTTGAGAATACAATTCTTTGTTTGAGGCTCATCTATATTTAATATGCATCTTTTCAAGTGTTTCTGAGACACAAAGAGATAAAACCCAAAGGAATGACACACGGTCATGCCCTAAGCCAAGGAGGTCTACATGATAGAGACAGCTGAAAAATTCTCCTTACCAATTTCAATCTACATGTATTTTGAAGTTTTCAGCCATAGCAAATACCATTTGTACATACACATGTACAGTAAATCTCAAAAACGGGATGCTTATCCCAGATACTAATCCTTGGAAATTTTCCCCCTCCCAAAAATAGACCTAATCACCTTGGGTGTAATGTTTTCCCATTTTAGATCATGTGTCATTCCCTTGAGAGTAAGATGCTTTGTTTGAGGTTCATCCATATTAACTTGTCTGCTCAAGGGTCACCAAGAAACAAAGAAACAATACCCAAGGGAATGACACGAGAGCTGAAATGGGTAAACATTACACCCAAGGAGATTTGGTCTTTGAGCACTTAGATGAACAAGGAGTTGGGTTTCCTGTGTTTTGAAATAAATGTTTTGTGTTTTGGGATTCCTGTGGCATCCAATATAGCAGCCATTTCAACATGAACAAGAAAATTTCTTAGTCTAAAGCTGGAAGCAAGGAATCAGGAAATTCCCTGAAATATTGGTAAGTAGAGCTTTCAAAAATGCATTTCCTTAATTCACAAGAAAAAATTTTTTTTATAAAACTGGCAGTAGTAAAGTTATTGTGTGAAGTACTTGGTAAACCAAGTATTTTTGTCACTTACTTGGCAGAGTGGAAAAATCTTGTTTATAAGAAAAAATATAATGTCAAGGAAGATAAAACTTGAACCTCACTAATACAGATAAACAATACACTGAAAATTTTAAATTTAAATTTAAATGTAAAAGAAAAAATAATTCTTGGGGTATCTGTCTTTCCATGAGAAATGGAGAACAGGAGGCATGGCTGTCATGATGGTTAACATGAAAAAATAATTCAAACCCAAATCTTTTGTTCACATCAGCTAATAAGGCAGCTGTGATGTCATATCCACCCCAAGAATAGCAGGACACACAATAACAGCAATTAATTTTAAGTGTTCTTCCTGCATAAATGATGGTATTATTCATATGCACAAAGATAATTTAAAAGTTACAAGTATTTTTCTGTTCTTTTAAAGAAAAAAGATACGCATTATTGTTGTAATATGCTTCTGCAGCTTTCTTGAAGGCATCTTCAGCCTCTGGGTATGCACGACCAGCTTTAAAACTATTGCCTAAAATTATTCAAAGAAAAAAGAAAGTTATTTACCAGCTGGAAGATTCATATCGAAAAACACTTCACCTAAGGTCATCAAGTACTGACTGAAGCCATTATAGCCTGAAGTCCTTTTTCAAAACTGGGGAGGACAAAGTTTTTCTCTATATTGACTGACCAAAGCCAGTAAATTACAAGTTTTGGTGAATGTCAATCAAGTATGCATACCAAATTTTTAACTGTAGACATGTCTGATAAAACTTTTTCCACTTTGTTTGAACTCCATCTCTTCTTCAATCATGTGAGTCTGATTTAGTGACTACAAGTCTAGTTTTCAAGTAATTTCATAATTCTAATGATATGACTGCAACATTCTTATAGAATGATTATAGAATATATTTTTTAAATGTGCCAATTATTTGTGGTCCCAGCAAAAGGGAGCCTGGCATAGTCAATCAACAAATTGGTAATTTATATCATTCAATATCAATTGATACCAATTAAAACCAATTTGATTGATAGATACTAGAAATTGATGACCACTCAATGAATCAAATCTCTGTGACCTTGTGGATTAATCAATTGATAAAAGGTTAAGAATTATCAATTGCTTTTTAACTTGATCACATTGCAGTATGTGAATAAATTATCATAAGTGATATTATAATGCTGTTTATGCAATTGATGGCATTTGTCTTTCAATATTGGAATCAAATGGCAGCTTGTCTGGAAGCAAATAACACTTTTATACTAATTAATTACCTAATTTAATCAATTAATATTGATTTATTGATTGGATTTCCAACCATTTATTTCATCAACTGACTTCGTACACTGGGAAAAGAGGCAGTTTCATCACTAAGTCACTCTTCTACTCCATAATTAAGTGTTACACAGTCTCTTCAATGTTGGCAGATGAAAACAAAAGTTACCTTCTGCACATAGGGTTACAGACTGGGAGGAAGCGAGGTTAATCATACCTACCGGCTTTCATGTATTTATCGGCAGCACTATCCAGGTCAGGTTTCCACTTTAACCAGCTTGTCTTCATACTGGACATAAATCAACAAGATAGGTTTAAAGTGCAATTAATTACAAATAATTATCCACTCCAGCTGAGCGAACAACTAACCAGCTGAGTGAACAACTAGCTGTGTAAAGCATTGTTGATCAAAACCTCCTGCCCTGACTCTTTGTTTTCAAAATCATTTCTTGCATGGTTTTTAGATAATTCAAAAATAAAATTTCACTCTGTTTAATAGTTTTGGACTTTTCTAGGACTCAAAATACATCAGATTAAATTTTCAAATGTTTTCAAGTAGAAAAAAGTGTGTGAACATAGGGCCGGCTATGTAAAAACACAATGGACTGTGATTGGTTAGAAAAATTATTTCCACTCAGCTGGAATCACACAAAGCATTGTTGATCAAAACCTGCGGCCCTTCAATCTTTGTTTTGAAGATCATTTCTTGTGTGATTTTAGATATTTCACAGATGAAATATCACTCTGATTAAAAGTTTTGGACTTTTCTGAGACTCAAATTATATTGGATTCATATATAAAAAATCACAACTGATATAGGTAATAGCTGAATACTAATTAACTGATGATGTCATCAATTTTGGAAGATAATTATTGAATATCTCTGTAATGAAATGAGATCAAGTCGAACATAAACCAGCCTTTTTGTTTATTTTTAAAGGGCTATACAGTGATCCTGTATACGTAGGTGTTGCTTGCGTTTATACAATTAACTTCGTAAATAAGAGTAAGGACAGATCAAAGGCATTCACAAATAATTCGTTTATTTTCTTTTTAAAAATGTCTATCTTTTAAGTTTTGTAAATCAACAAAGTCAGAAAGCACAAAATAAATAATAAGGTTTTCAAAATCAAAAGTGATTTGACGATAAAGAAAAGATCATACTCTCCAAAAAAATCCTCTGATTTCTATCAAATAAAGCTTGTGGAATAACGATATTTTTGTTTATGGTTTTTCATGTTAATCTCCCATCAAACTCACCATTTTTCGGCCTCTTTCATCAACTGTAGTCCTTCTTGGACTTTTCTCTGCTGTATGGCCGCCATCTTGGATTTTGACTAATGGGAAAAACCGCTGACTGTAGTGTAATTTGCACTAACAAGTGACGTGATCACAGCGGCAAGCACCAGTGTCACTAACTTCAAAAATAGACAGTCGTTGACTGCATGTGGCTAATGCTGAAATCGTAGAAAGTCGTGACAAAGATTCGACAAAGATGCGGCAAAGGAACATTCAATCGATAAAAAGTCGAAAAGCACCGACAAAATCCGATGATAACGACAAC
>WUAP02155676.1:0-10396 GCA_015163945.2 Stichodactyla helianthus
TGTTGTTGTTTGTGGGACAAGATCTTAATTCCACCGGGAAAAATCCTGCGAAGGTGATTGGTTGCTTTTGTTTTGGCCGGAACCATCAATTTGAAACACAGGCTACTATGCCAAAAACTAATTAGCAATAATTTCTATTGAGCCAAGGCCAGGGGTAAAACAGTGATGTGTTTCAAATTCAATTTATCTGTACCAGTTGTTTTGTATATTAAATGATGACTCCATCCTCTGGTATCACAGTCATTAGTATATGGCATGGTAAAACCTTATAATTATACTTCAAGAAGCCACATTCAAACTGTGAAATTTTTTTTTGGTCATTCAAACAGCTGACCCCATGAATCAGTGCTGAGAATATTTGTCAGAAGGTTATAGGCACTTTAACCCTTTCATAGCTTTTCTATCATTCACAGCATATACGTTTTTCAGATGGATTTTTCTTTTGATTTGACAGCTGGATAAAACCTCCTTGACCTGCACTTTCACTGTGATTGAGCACATCTCCTGACTCTGCTTCATAATTTTGCATGAGTTCTTTGATTAAATAACTAAAATGAAATAAGAAAATTATAATCAATTCTTAAAAAAAACATCATAGAAGGTGATCTAAACCATACACTGGTTATGTAACATTAACTCAAATTATCAATTCAAGTAAAGTGAATGCGTTCAGTGTGTATATATAGAAAGAATAAAGAGAAAAATAACATGAAGCCCTTGGTGGGAATAAAACCCCACGTCTTCCATTTACTAGTTCGATGTGTTAACCACTACACCACAAGGACCAACCATGCTAGAAACGCAGCCGGACAATGTCATGTATGTGGCAACTGTAGGGGATCCCAGGGTGTTATTTTTCTCTATGGGTAAGCTGAACACCATAAATTTGGGGTATACGCATATATGTATTAGAAATGAAAGTAAAGTGAATGCATTTGGTGTGTATATATAGAAAGGATAAAAAGAAAAATAACACGAAGCCCTTTGCCCGAACCCCACGTCTTTAGTTTACTAGTCCGACGTGTTAACCACTACACCACAAGGACCAACCACGCTGGAAACACAGCCGGCAATGTAATGTATGTGGCAAATGTAGGGGATCCCAGGGCACATTATCAATTCAAGTATGAATAAAGAAATAGAGAGAGATAATAAGATGCAGGAAATTCTAAAATCATCTTTGCTTTCATTTGGATGCATTTGGCTGAAATAAGGTATAGTCTCAAATTCATAAACAATAATGAAAAACAAAGTAAACCACTATATACCATGACAGTGGTTTGGATATGTAATCTAAATAATTAAATTTGGCCAACTTTGGATTGATTTTCTCCTAGAATTACTCATGGTTTGAAAAGCTATATCAAACACTTAAAAGTGAGTATGGTATGTTTCCTCAAATCAAAACTGCTCTAAGATATCTCGAGCAGTTACTTTATATGGGCAAATAAACAGTGATCTTAGTTGCTTATAATCAGGTGACTAACTTTACTGAAATGAATGTAGACAAAGTTGTGGTAATCTAGCTAGGGTGTGGCACAGGGCAGATTTATTGATGTTAACAAGATCACTTACTCCATAGTTTCTGTGACATTACTGTCTTCCTTTACAGACATCTCCGTCCAGCCCAGAAATGAATGTTCTCTACAGACTTTATCAATGAGTTCCTTGGGAACTGGTCTTGATGTCAAGTCGCTCTATGACAAACAAAACTTAATTCAGAGTATAGTCACCTAAAACCTAGAAGCTATTTATAAATATCTATTAGTTAGATATGCAAGTAGGCCAATTGCTACTTCCTCCTCCCCCTCTCTTGTGAAAAAGGGGTAGGTGCTCATTGTACCATTTTGGAGTAAAAATTGGTAGTTTGGTACCTCTAGCTCTTAGGGTGATGAAAATCTAAAAGGATCTATAAACTGTAGGGAAGCATGGGTGGCGTAGCAGTGAGAACACTTGCCTCTCATCAATGTGACCTGCATTTGGTTCCCGCAGTGCTCAGTGTTGTATGCGAGTAGAGTTATTTGTTGGTTCTCTCCTGTGCTTCGGGGGTTTTCTCTGGGTTCTCTGGTTTTCCTCCCTCTACAAAAATCAACTTCTAAAATTCCAATTCGATCATGGAACAAGGGCCACAGGTTTGTTAGCCACTGGCTATTAAATGCTACCCTCATAAAAACAAGGACTTTTATTTTTAACCGAGTTAGCTGGTATCTTCTAGAGCTTTTGCTGATAAATTTAAAGATCCTTTTCAAGAAGTAGAATGCTTTTTAAACTTTTCCATGCTAATGTTTCAATGTTTCTACTTTCCTACTATTAAATTTTAGAAAGTTTTGTTTAATAGATAAGGTATATCATTGTGAGTAAAGACCCTTTGTTGTCACACCCACCAGGATGAGATTTGGGTACCTTCTAAGGGTCATTTTCAAAATTTCTGACAAGTACCCCTGCCCCTTATATATGGGAGGCCCCCCAGTCTCTCACTTTCCATTTTTTTGCTTCTGAACTTAACCCTGACATACTAGTATTACTTTAAGTGTGAAATTGGCTTGGTGCAAACATTAATGCATCTGGCTAAAGTTTCTCTTCATTACTTTCCTCACACATTAATTTCTATACCAGGACAGGTCTCTTAAATCTACTGTCATAGATAAAAAGTTTGCCATACATTTTATCCCCAAATGACAGGTCTATAATTACTTACTTTATTTCCAACTAAAATACACGGAATAGTTTTTCCACCTGGTAAAGTACACTTGCTGTCCAGGTCCTGCTTCCATCTAATAGTGCTATTAAAGGTTTGTTGACTGGTTAAGTCAAACATTATCACACATGCTGCTGCACCCTTGTAATATACTCTGGTCATTGAGGTAAATCTTTCCTGACCTAGGACAAAGTTCATTAGTGGGATATTATTAATAAACTGAATAATAATAGATGATTGATTTAAATTTGATTCATATTAGTTATCATAATGACATGATAATAAATACATTATACCACACACACTACCATCAGTTTCATCTACCTCTGAGTTTGCAACCAAAACATGTTCTGTCACAACATCAAACTTTAAAGTTATCTGCTCAAACTTGAAATTTTAAGGAGGTCAAACTCCAAAGCTCCTCCTGACTTTTTTCCTATTTAATACACAATTTTTCTAAACAGTTGCTGCCAATATATACTGCCATTTCTTAGATGATGTTTTATATGTTGAGAATAAAGTTAAGTAAGCAATAATTGTGACTGTAACATTTATTACTTACCTGCAATATCCCACAACTTGCAAAGGAGGCGAAAAGAATAATAAAACAACAATGAAAAGGGAAAATGACTGTCAATATCATCTAAGCTCAATAAATTTAAGTAAAATCATTTTTTAAAAGATTTAGGGACCGGTCATTAATTTGGGGGACTGGTGCATTTTTTTTTTTATCTACATGTTTTTAAGGCACCCTTTCCTGACTATAAAAAAATATGGTCCCCCCTTAAGTAAATTGCATGAATTATTATAACCCCCACCCCCCCAAAACACTTCTGATTTGCATGATTTTTTGTGACCCCTTCTTTGCATTTGTATGAAGAATAATGGCCCTCCCCATATTTGTACCAGCCCTTCCTCCATCTAATTATTATATGACCAGTCCCTTAATGTGAAATGCACGGGTGCCACTTCTGTTAATAAATGAATTGTTAATAAGAGGTATATATATATGAAATATTGATTATATACAGTGGCAATAGAATGCAAACATGGCATTCTATTCAGTACAAGATGTGCAAACAGGAAATGACAGAATTAATATCTCTGACGTTTTTTACTGCCCTCCTGCACTTAAGCATGTGCACTTTAACATCTTTGTCTGTTTCTTTGTTTTTTAAATTTCCTCACACATAACAACTGATAACACTGATGAAGGCTTGAGTCAAAGCCGAAACGCCTGTAATTTCTTTGCAATTTTAAGTCTGAGACAACTTTATATACAATCAATATTTTTAAACATGAAACCTGACTGCAACTACACGATCTTTAAGAGGTATATATTATTCATGCATTGCATATATATATTATGGTTCCCAGATGTAGAGCTAGCAAAGTGATTATGAATTATCGGTTAACACAAACCTGTAATCTTACTGTGGCATCTTCTTTTCTTATTACCTTCAGGGCAAAATCAACTGAAAATTAAGAATGTTGACATATAATAAAGGTATAACAGCAGTAATTGTTTCGAATGTTGACATATCTTCTACACATTCTAAAGCCTGTTTTAGTTTTTAACGCCAATATAGATAATAATAAATCACATTAAAATTATATATAAAAGTAGCTAGCCCATCACATAGGCTTTTATAGTGGGACCTTGCATTGGTTAGTAGCGAAAAAGCTCAAAAAAAAGACTATTTTTGAGCGTTTCTAGCTTCGAAGAAAAGGGTCACTGGAGTTCAGGTATTAAAGTTTCGACCTCATAAACAAATAAATTACTCCATAAACAAATTATCTCAAGGATTCTTGAATTAGATTAATCTATAGAGTACATCAGGAGTGAGGATTTTTTACCTCCAATTGTCGGCTTATATTCTCTTCTCGAGTTCCCATGCACATATCTTTGTACAAAAGAGGTCTTCCCAACAGTAGCATCTCCAACTATCAAGACTTTAAACAGTACTTCTGGCATTCTAGTCAAAGAATCAAGAGTTCTTTTCACTTCTTTGTGACTTCAGTTTTCGTCTGCCATCTTTGTTGAGATTCTGAGAACAACTCACGTGACAATCACATCGAAATCGGAAATGATTCGTTCGTGACCAAAACTACTTCCGTTCTCTATTAACTCAAACTCACTTACTTAACTCACTGAAAAAGGCGTAAAGCCTAAAGCCGAATCATAATTTTTTTCATCGTGACATTATTACAATAAGAAACTCACTGTATGCTTTCAAATTCTACAACTTGGACATAAGCTTATATTCCTCAATTCTTGTAGATAGCCTTTGTTGGTAAACAAAAGGTAATAAAAGCTCTTAGGCTTTTTTCTAGCGACAACGTTAATTGAATTAGCTATACATATTTATTACACATTCAGGATCGATGTCCGTGTGATAAAGCCGTGAATAAAATCCATATCACATATTATTCACGAGTTTTGCGTATGATATCGCGGACAAACCCTGACCGACCCTCCACCCCAGATTCAAGATGAGAAACACTCTCCAATAACACACACAACAAACTCTTTCATTAAGTGCTTCTATTTCTGTTGCATATATAAATACTTTATTTACAAAAGTATGATACAAACTGCCTGAATAAATCGAGGCATTTCTAGAATCTGTACACTGCCTTTTACACATCAACTTTAGAATTATAATAGTACTAAAGTTTTCACTACCTCAAAATTAAACCTCTGTGCTTTAACACAAGGTTAATATTTGGCCTTCAAATCCTCAGCCCTCAGAGAATGTTATCATCAGACATCTTCAGTGGTCTATTAGGGACCATCCACTATTCATAGGGGAGCGCATGTGTCTGTCTGTCTGTGTTTTGGGGGCTGCTGAAAAATGTGGGTCCCTAAAATATTTTAAGTTGATGGGATCTCAGAATGTTTGTGGGAAGTTAATATAATTTTGAGGCGGGGTGGCAGAGGGGTCCTGTAAATATCTTCTTTGAGATAAATGTTTTGCAAGGTGGTGGGGAGGAGGTTTAGAAATGTATATATTTATTATATAAACTACAGTGTTTTACAAGGGTTTCTACCACTTTTAAATGTCGTATCTCAGCACACGTAAAAATACAATATTTTTCACATGTGAAAATATCAACCAATTGAAATTTTAGTATTCAGTGGTAGAAATCCTTGAAAACACTATAGTTTATATAATAAACAGAAAAATACATGGATGCTTGGAGATATGGAATTTATCTTCTCGTGTTCAAATTTGATCTCTCACTCGTTCACTGTGCTCACTCATGAGATATCAAATTGAACACTCGAAGATAAATTCCATATCTCCACGCGCCCATATATTATTCTCTATATATTTCATATTTAAAAAAGGTTTCTCACCCACCCCCATAAATTATGAGTGGTCCCTAATAAATGGTGAGCTTATGGTTTCTATCAGCTTTGCATTACTGCAAAGTCAATAAAAACTGTGAGCAAGCCACAAATATAATACACCTATTTAAGAATTCCATGTTACTGTTTTGGGTGCAGCACGATAAAATGCCATTAGATATTATAGTATACCATTTTATGTAATATATAAAGTTATGAGCTGGAGCCGCAGGTGAGCCATTTTATGCCCATAAAGGTCGATCATGAATACTTTATATCACTTAGGAAATGTCTAGGACTATATTTTTATGTTGTACTGATTTTTAAAATGAATTGAGTAATTTTGGCCAAGAAAATCCAAGTTAAAGTGGAATGCAAATGAGGATGATTCTTTATCCGATTTAAAGACTCTGACACAGTTATGATTTTCTATTGTTTTGCTCATTAATTATTCATGAATTTTATAAAAAATATTTGACATATAACATGTATAGTGATTGGCTGGCTTGAGTGTTTATATCAGATGACAATGACAGGCTCTCACTAAAACAGCCAAATATTTTATAAAATGATCGCTTATGTCTCTGTACTGTGATATATACACTAGCTCTCTGGGAGATATTATAAAGTAATATATAAAGTATGAGCGGGAGACCTTTATGGGCATTTAAAATGGTGAGCCGTAGGCAAGCCATTTTATGCCCGTAAAGGTTGATTGCTCATACTTTATATCACTTAGGAAATGTCTAGGACTATATTTTCATGTTGTAGTGATTTTTAAAATGAATTGAGTAATTTTGGCCGAGAAAATCCAAGCTAAAGTGGAATGGAAATGAGGACAAATCTTTATCTGAAATTAAAAACTCATTCATGCTTATGATTTTCTGTTGTTTTGGCCTCATTAATTATTCATAAATTTTTTAAGAACTTGGCTATGCCTCAATGTAGCTCACTTTCCTTCTGCTCCACATCTCCCATTGTGTTTATATCACAGTACACAGACACGCACATGCATTTTACATTGCTTAAAGTTTCAAAACACTTGATGCTCATTTTTTTAAGCTGCCTTGCACCCAGCAGAGCAGTAGCATGAAACTCTTGATGTGCCTTAATGTTATAATAATAATATCCATTCAACTATCAGATGCTTCCATTACAATTTGTAAAAGAACTACAGCAATTCATAATTGTGTGCCATTGTATTTAGTAAATAGGTGTAACATAGTAGCATTAGCCAATCAGATTGCAAGTCTCCTGATAGTCAACAGACGGATCTGTTAATAACTATTCTATATATATAATTATGTAAGAATTTCATTGAAGAATATTTATTTGTAATAACCATTTAGACAACAAGAATATCAATTCCTTCAAAAAGTGCTGTTTTTCATAGAAAAAATAAACTGTACTGTACTGCATGAACAGCTGAAGAACACGAAAATTTTAGTGAAGATTTATTTGTTGTCCACATTTTCTGTGGAAATTATTGAAAATTTAAAACTTGAATTAAATTTCAAGTCTTAATCAGAATTTTTATCTAGAGTAAGTGTCAGATAAAAAATGTTGCATGGATTTTCAAAACTGCAGATTCACTCAAGCTCCCTTTGTAGTTAAAAAGAAAAGTTTGGCTTGTACCTAGGCATTTGCAAGAACATATTAAGTCAAAGTGAAACATCCAGAAAATTATGATGGTTATGATTAAGAACCTTTAAGTTTTAAATTTACTCTCAAATTCTTTAATTACTTCACACTGCAATTAATTATATGCTAGGGACCAGCATCAACAAAGTTTAATTTAGAGCCAGTCACACATACATGGATATTTTTGAACATTATTTAACCATGTAATATAGAGCTACTTTCTACACATGCAATGCTAGCGGAAAATTGTGCCACAATGTACTGTAACTAAAGCTGGCAATACATGCTGCAGTTTTTTCTCACCTGGCATGCAATTTTAGAGATTTTGTTGTGAGAGCGAAATTGCCGAGTGTATCACGTCTGACAACAACACCATGCAGCAACGATGTCTCACAACAAAAAAATTGTTGCAGAGTGTTCAAAAATTTGAACTTTTCTCTGCAACAATTTGATCATTGCATGAATGTTGCAGAATGATGATAGACACTGCAATTTTTCTCTGCAACAAAATCTAAAATTGCATTGCTTGCAAGAGAAAAAAATTGTAGTGTGTATTGCAGGCTTAACTTGTCTTCCACTGTTGGACACATGCAGGCCTTATAACTTTATAAAACAAGTACATGTTTCAGCTGGATACCAGCTGATTATTACTCATTAGAAATTCTGACAGCGAGTGGTTTTCAAATTAAGGCAATTGTGACAAATCAGGAAAGTCAAAATGTCTTGACTTTTCTATAACCATGCACTAGCTAGCTAAGTCATCCATTTGCTAGCCTGTAAAACTGATCAGGTCAGTGCATTAGTTATGCTTCAGCTAGCAATTTCTGCAAGAAGTGAAAACAATTAATGGCGTTTCTCAACCAGTTGTAAACTGAATGTGTAGTCATTCATACTGTACAGCAGTGGTCCTATAAAACTGTGCAGAGTAAGAAATACCAAAGTTAACAAAAAATATAATCTAAGGAGGACATTTTGATGCATGAGAAACATTCTATCTTTAATTCAAAAAACAAAATTATACTATAATATATATCATTTTTGCCTAGTGTTCAGTCAAAAAATAAAAAAATAATTTGTGGCTTCCAATGCAAATTGACCTGTGACCAGCAAGCTGCCAGTGATCCTGAGAAAATTGCAATAAAACTACTATAAATACACTTCTAGTGAAATGAAGACTATATTCATAGATTTGTAAGTAATATAAATATTTCTTGATCTGCATATTTCTGTTATATTGAAGCATACCTTATGATAATGTTACTTTATAGCCTAATAGCAATAGGAGAATTCCAAAGTAAAAAAGTACAGTTATTTACTGATTTCTTTTGTTTAATTGTGATTCTTATTTATGAATAATATTTTCTTTGTGAAGCTGATTTGTGGAAGTGAGAAGAATACCTTAATGTTCTGAATTTTAACAAGGTTTGTATCTGATCCATGCAGTGCAGCACATAACAATATTCCCTAAATGTTCCAATAGCCTTGGACAATTTTGGCTGCCAAGGAGCAGATCCTTATTGCACAATAATATATTAGTATAAATAAACTAGCAGACTATCACAAATCTTGCATTCTAATAGGCTGCGCTACAGGTCTAATAGTGATAATCTACTTGTAGAGAAAAGGAAATCAAAACAACGGTGTGTGCCTCGCATTTTGCCAAGATTTTCAAAGGTGATTATTTTCTATCACTGTCTGACTAGTTTGTTTATACTAAAACAATTAGACCTCTTGCCCTCATGGGTACAAGTCAACTAACCCACTTGGCTTCCCTCTGTAGGTTATTGACTCACAGCCTGCTGGGGCTCTGGGTCTAATTGTTAAGTATTTTTTTTGCCTGATGATTAAGGCCTTTAATATTGACATTTTGATAAAAGAAGTGGACTACCTACTTAATCCATATAAATAGAACACTCGCAAATTGCCATCATGATTAGAAAGCTTAGAATGATAGAATTTAATTTTTTATTGCTGTGTATCCATGTCAGTGTCTCTCTTGAAAGAAACAACCAATGATATAGCCATTCAATCTCTGAATGAAGTACATTATGGTAAGGAGATTCCATTGATAAATTCAGATTTTATCATATACAGCAGAGTCAGGTTGAGCATTCACTGTAAATGTTTGTTGCAATCATTATAACAGCTTATTTTGCATGTTGTCATGCAGAATACCAGACATATTTAGGTGGCAGGAAGACATTTGTCTGAGTTAAACATTCAGAGATTGGAGCCTCTGTCAATCTGCATTATTGCAGTGTACAAATTAAACTGTTACAACAATCATGACAAACATTTTTCATTAAACACTCAACCTAATTTTGCTGTATAGCCTCAATAAATCATTTATAACAAAGCCATCAATATGAAAGACATGTACTCCAAAATCAAGCAACATTTGATTGAGGTTTGTGAGTTACTGCAGTTTGGATGTTTTGATGAGTGTCCGTAGTTACAAAGACAGAATTTGGAGGGCTCTTTAACGGCTGTTCCGCAGCTTTGATCACAATATTCTGACCACTTATCTGTTGTTGAGTTATAATTGACTGAGATGGAGGATGAGGAGCTGGAGCAATACGTGGCTGAATTGGAAGTTGCTGTTTTACAAACTGAGAGTTTATCTGTTTGTGCTGTTGTTGTAGCTGTTGTTGTTGGAGTTGTTGCTGCTGTTGCTGAAGTTGCTGTTGTAGAGTGATTTGTTGTAG
>WUAP02155687.1:0-10393 GCA_015163945.2 Stichodactyla helianthus
ATGTAATGTAGTGATAAATAACTACAATTGAATATTATGTTATAGAATAAATGAGAAACTATCCATGAATGTAAAACGTCCAATAATTGCATTAAAAGAAATTAAATTTGTGTTTTGTGATAATATCAATTCATTTACAGTACAGTACCTTGAAATGATTTCTAAGTCCTTGGACTTGGAAATCATTTCAAGGTATTGTAGAGAGTTCTTTACTGTGTTTCTAAGCGCAACATGTGACCTGAAAGATCACCGATTGGGTAATTACCTCGTGAATAATTAATGAATTTTTGAATAACCTTTCAGCTATTACTGGGAACAGTGTTTTCCTTTTGGTCGCTGAAATCGTTTACAAACTGTGGACTACATTGAATACAGCGTATTTGAGCAAAATCCACGCCACATCAAAAATACCTACTTTTACGACATCTTATAGCTCAATAACCTTAATAATACGGTGACTCTTTTTTTTTTCTCGGTTTTTGACTTGCCTTAACCATTATCTTCAAATGAGGGAATTTTAAAGAATATTCATTAAACGAAATCCAAGGCTCCGGAACTACCTTAATTAACAGAAAATGAGTGTATGCTTTACTGCAATTTTCAAAATCATGCGAACTCCAACCTTCAAACAGTCCTTTGAAATTTGGTAATTCGCTTCCGATCACTTCAAACAAACAAACAAACAAACAAACAAACAAAAAACCAGAAAACTACTCATAAATATCCCTAAAAACCTACCAAATGACTGAAAACGATTTTTAGACGATTTATAATAGCTAAATGATTTTGATATTCGGTTAGATTTCGTATTTTTGATTTTTAATTTTGATTTACGGAAGCTAAATCGGCAAAAACCAGTTGAGTGTTGAGTGTTGTGTCTGAGTTCGCATGATCTTGAAAATTGCAGTAACAAACTTACTAAAATACCAATTTTTAATTTAAGTTTTTTGCCCACCACCGCAGGTATTACCCAAGAAAGGAGTTTTAATAGATGACCATATTGTTGCCTGCCCAGCAATTGTATTCCATGGATTCCAATATGTCAAGTTTTCAAGGCTGGTAAAAATTAGAATTCCACTCCATTCTGCTGAGGCCTCTGTTATTCCTCGGCTACTTCGCTTGGATTTCGACAATGATTCAAATGGAAAGTGGAAGAATGTTAGCGATTTTAAAATAGTGAACGGTTTTATGGAATTTAGCGTCGACCATTTTTCAGCGTAAGGAATTTTTTCCCTTTTATTTTTTGGTTCTAGATAACTTGATAAGCAATCAAGATGTGCAGATGAATACAAAAATTTTGATGACGCCCCTTCGAAGAATCTTTACTGATGGGCATTAGCAGTTGGACCAATGGATTATTCAATTCCGTACTGTGAGAGTGCCGCTTGCCGTCATACAAGCTGCCATTTATCAATTTTAAATACTAAGAAACGCATTAATGTCTTTGTGTTCGGAACACAGTCCGGCCAGTGCAATCCTGATAGTGATATAAGATGTACCATTATCATATTGCCCTTTCAATGGATTATTATTTATTCCAGTCTCTGACATTGCAGGTTTTGGCCCTTGACGAGCTCTGATGCAGCAAAGTATGTTGTTGACACGGTCAATAGCTGCTATATGTATTGGTTTTGTCCCAAATATGATGTTAGTTTTGCTGCCTATAAGAAGAAAGGACAAATTGGCGGCGATGAAGTTGACTTGAAGTTGACCTGTGTTGCCCTGGACCGACAGGACACTTTGAATGACAAAATGGAGGGTAAGTAACAAATAATGATGTGGATATGCAGCTAAAAATAGTAACTAAAAGACTTTCCTTGCTCTAGGCCTATTTAATCTTACGCTGGTTTTTACCGTCTAAAAGGTTTCTTTGTCTCTTCGCAGGGAAATCGTACACTACTCTAGTAGAGAGCAATGGAGATCGTCCCATGAGGCGCAGGGAAAAGGCCTATCCTGATCTACAAGATGTGTCAGATTGGGACAAAGGGTTTTTTCTCGAGTAATTAGGATGGCCCTATAGACCCCTTGCAGCAATTCCCAACGTAGTTCAATCTGGAGGGCAAAACAAGAAAACTTTACTCTCCTGGGAATCGAAGACTGGAAATGTTCTATTTTTTCGTCCTTCAAATTGAGCTGCTTTTGGAAATTGCTGCAAGGGGTCCATATGGGTTAACTACATTTTACAAGAAGTCTTTGAAGTTTGTGTTAGAAATGAAAATTGGTAATGTGCAAATCCTGGATGTCCAATATGCTCTCGTGGTGTATATTTTAAATTATATTTGTGTTACTTTTCAACAGGTTTCTTGGCGAGGACAAAGAATGTAACAAGCAGTTTTGTGTTAACACGAGGAACAGACGAATAGTACTTCAGTACTTCAATGACTTCACCGAAAGAAACCCGGAAAACCGTCTTTGCAGGCTTTCATTAAAAACAAAATCAGAAAGTGACGCTGATTCATCGGTAAAAACTTTTTTCTTCTTCCTTTTGTCACCATAATGTACGGTGGCCCATAAGTGCAAAACACAACACACACGGTGAAAACACAAAACATTTAAATGAAAACACAACACACACGGTGAAAACACAACACACACAGCGAAAACACAACACACACAATGAAAACACAACACACAGCGAAAACACAACATACAGAAGCGCAGGACTGGGTCCTAATAGTAATGACCGCTGGTTAGTATAAACTACATTGGTTTCGGTTTTCAATATGGCGGAAGTTTTGGAGGAAGAAGCAGTAAGGTACTACTTCTCGAAGAATTATGATTATTTGACGATTCTTCTTTTTCTGGAAAAAGAACACAATATAAAAATATCCAAAAGCGAACACTGCTAAATCGATTAAAGCAATATGGTTTATGTAGGCGAGGATGGGCTATAAATGAAGACATAATTCAAGAGTACATCAAAAGAGAACTTGAGGGTTCCGGGTCTCTTCTCGGTTACAGATCAATGTGGGGAAAGTTACATTCAAAATAATATGGGAATAAATGTATCAAGATCAACTATTCAAGCTCTCCTAAAGGACCTCGATCCAGAAGGAACGAAATTAAGGAAAGTTTAAGTTTATTGATGATAAACAGACAAATACTTACAAAATACACATATAACCTACAAATAGCAAAGTCTAGTCGAGGCAGGTTAAAATGTTATGAAAACACAGCTTAAAATAATGAATGTCAAAGTAATATAGAGAAGAATTTAAATAGGTTTTATAAATAGGCTATAAATATAGGATAACAATACCGAGAACTAAAGTATGAGTTACATTATGTTTTTGAATTGTTAATAAGCTAGGATTTTACTACTTAAAAGAGAGTTGAGACTTCAACATGATACCCATGTGTAATTAGATTACTGAAAAGTAGCTGCTTAAATTTCTTTTGTAAAGTGTGTTTTAGGTAACATTTTCAATCGACTCGGGATTTTGTTCTATAGACTTACACCACTACGCGAAAAAGATCGCTTTTGAATTTGTAACCTCGAGAATTTACAATATAAATTGCCAGCAGTACGACTCCTAGTATTGTAGATCGATAAACATATTTTCGATATGAGGTGGTGCTTTATCAATAGAAACATCATACATTAATTGGGCTAGGGATTGGTAATATAACATTGTGACAGGTAATATATTGTTTTCAGTGAAAAGGGGGATTGCACTCTCAGTTAATTTTCATTAAAAAAGATTAGTCTTAATGCACGCTTTTGGAGGATGAGTATTTTATTCAAATTTGCTTTATTAGCCTGTCCCAAAATGCTTATACCATAAGAAAGGAATGGGTGAAGTAGAGGTTTATACATTATTAATAGAACATGCTTGAGTAGAAAATGTCGAAAGCTAAACGTCTCAAAAGAAGAAAATATTCCAACCCCGGTCCCAACTACTGTTGGCATTCAGATGGCTACGATAAACTTAAACCTTACGGTTTTTCTATTCACGGATGTATAGATGGCTTTAGTAGACGAGTACTTTGGCTTAAAGTTACTAAAAGATAACGATCCTTGTATTATTGGAACTTTCTTCCTGGAAACCATCAAGGTAGCCTTTTTCTATCATATCTTTTAAAAACAAATATCCACCACGAGCTCCAGGATCGTATGAGGAAAGCCCACCATCCCTCAATGCGTTGGTTACTATGGGATGACCCATAACGATGGGTGCTTAGTCCTGCCAATGATTCTTCGCGATTTCTTCTCAGAAAACACTGGACGGTAGCCATAATTCCATTTTCTGTACCCCAGTCGGTCCGCACTAATGATGGACAACCTTCCACTTCCTTGATGATTGATCTGTAACCGAGAAGAGATCCTGAACCATCAAGTTCTCTTTTGATGTACTCTAGTGAGTTATGTCTTCGTCTACAGCCCATCCTCGCCTACATAAACCATATTGCTTTAATCGATTTAGCAGTGTTCTTTTGGATATTTTTATATTGTGTTCTTTCTTCGAGAAGTAGTACCTTACTGCTTCTTCTTCCAAAACTTCCGCCATATTGAAAACCGAAACCAATGTAGTTTATACCAGTCAGTGGTCATTACTATTAGGACCCAGTCCTGCGCTTCTGTGTGTTGTGTTTTCGCTGTGTGTGTTGTGTTTTCATTTAAGTGTTTTGTGTTTTCACCGGTGTTGTGTTTTGCAATTATGGGCCACCGTAATAATGTGTAACCGTCACACGACATGGACAATGTTCCTCCAATCAAAACACTAGGATACGGTTCTATGGATTTTTTTAAAATGTATATATTTATGACGCCGCTGCTTAAATCACATGTAAGTGCACATGCACTGAAAAAATTGCACGCGCTATAATGGTAATATGCTGGGTGTGCAACTTCCAACATATGTTAATGCCATGAAAAATGAGAAATCGTGGAAATATTATCAAGTCATCACTTCCATACCATTTCTCGGAACTCAAGCGATGTTATTCACACATAATTTCCAAGGTATGAAAATATGTTCGAAATCGCACTTCCAATATGTTTCCATACCGTGGATGAGGAATCATGGGAATATACTTAGAAATAGAAATTTAAACATATTTTCATGATCAGAAGTCGATCGTTTCTTCAGCGACAAGGGGAGACCAACAGACCACCATGGCCTTCATTTATGACTAATTTACTACCGTTTGCGATCAACCGTATAGCGTAAACGTTTTTACCGGTTGTTTCAAGCTTCAAACGATACATTGTCTGGCGTCGGCGGCATCGTTTATAGGCGTGAATGTCTGAGTTCTCACGTGCACAACGACAACTTCAACAGGTCTAATTTTAGGTTTGTCTGTGTGAAACAACAGGTTTGTCTCGTTTTTTAGTCGTGTTTTACTCCACTTTGTACGGTCGTTCAAAGATGGATCTCAAAATCAACAGATATGGGCGCTCCTATAAACCCGGAGTAGCGCTAACCGATGAATTTAGATCCTTGATAATAGATCACCTAATTAGAATTGGTGGAGACAGAACAACAAATTTTATTCCTGTTGGAGCTTTTGCGACTGTTTCGGAACTTCTAAAAGTGTTACCAGTCACTGTAAAGAACGTTTGGAGCAGGTTTTGCAAAGAGTATACTGAAACTGCCAACAGTGTCTTTGATTAGCCCAATAAACTCTTCGTAATCAAGATTCGATAGGCATTCGGCGTCTACTGTTTTTTTTTTTTGCATCTATCTTCAGCATAGAGTATTTTAAGCTGGACTGCCATTATCATTCTTTTCCGCGGTCAAACTTGTGGTTTAACTAGACAACAGTACAAAACACGACTAAAAAACGAGACAAACCTGTTGTTTCCCAAGGACTAACCTAAAGTTAGACCTGTCAGAAGTTGTCGTTGTGCACGTGAGAACTCAGACATTCACGCCTATAAACGATGCCGCCGACGCCAGACAAAGTATCGTGTGAAACTTGAAACAACCGGTAAAAAGGTTTACGCTATACGGTTGATCGCAAACGGTAGTATCATGACTTACGTCCTGATGTTTTTCTTTCCTTGAAAAAATAATCCAGGATGTAATAGAGTACTTTGGAATTGTTTTGGAGGAGTTACGCAAAATTCCAGAAGATGTTGCCCTAAAACTATTAAAGTATTTCCAAGACCTTGATTACGTGAAAAGTTTAATTACTGACAAGTGGAATACAGATGGCGCAAAGGAGTTTTTCTCTAAATTTCCAAGAAAGGAGGATTGTTTCAAGGATTTGCTTTACACGTTGGAAGAATTTGAAGGCGCTAAGTACCTAGCAGACTATCTATATAAAGGTAGGTGGTTTTTAAGAAATTAATTAGCACGTAGCGCTCTCATTGGTTAATCAGCATGCACGAGGTGCATGGTGAGGTGGGCTGGCCTATTTTGACAAGATCTCGATTATTCTTTAAATTTCGACTTTCTAATTTTAACATCCTCTCGGCATTATGACTTGAAAATTGGAAAGTAGTATTCCATGTCCATGGTTTTGAAAGGGGCCTGTGCATGGTTCGTACAACCTTGAAAAGTCCTTGAATTTCATCATTTTCTTGAAAAGTCCTTGAATTCTATTTTTCCTTGAAAAGTCCTTGAATATTGGGAAAAGTCCTAAAGAAAAAATAAATATTCCTTGGATTTTATTGATTTGACAAATTTCTTAATTAGTCTAACTAAGGTTTTATAGAAAACTTAATTTTTTTTTTCGGTCAGTTTTCGTTCTTAAATCCGATGACCTCATTTTCATGTTGCAAACGTATTGCGTGGGGTAATTGGATGGGCCAAGCATGTGCTTTGGTTATCTTTGGTTCTTGCGAATTAGCGGTCATTTAATCAATCTTTAGGGAGTGGTCATTATTTATGGGGAGGGTGATTGGTTAATGGGGGAATTCAACTTCAAATACTTTCTATACTCCCCCTATAAGCTCAAGGAAACTTTATCCCCCCCTCATGTCATTAGAGAAACTTTTTTGACCCCCCCTGACTCCACATCCCTGAAGTAGCTAACAAATTAAGACGTATTAGCTACTTGAATAATTTCCAAAAACAAACCCAGCACAAAAAGGACATCTTGCAATTGATTGCTTGTTTAGCCAATCAAATATATATTCTTTGTATGGTTTCGTGGGCACTCAACTGAGTTTTCTCACAACAAGAAGTTTATCTTTGCTTATACTAAAAACAGACATCAGGTGGCTGTCAACCAAAACTTTTTTGACCCTCCTTCTGTTACGCAAAAACTTTTTTGACCCCCCTCAAATGGGTGACCAAACTTTTTTAGCCCCCTAATTCACCTACCCTCCCTCCCCATAAATAATGACCACTCCCTTACAGCTTGAAACAAGCTCTAGAAGGATTGCTGACATGTAATGGTAACACAAAATTGAACAGAAATACTACTTAAGATGGGAGATAATCTATGTTGCTGTCCTTCAAAATTTAACAGTTGCCCTTGAAAAGTCCTTAATTTTTTTTTCGACAAAGTTGTACGAACCATGAATATAAATGTTGAATGTTTGAATGCCATTTTTTGTTTTGATTATATTCTTTTTCTGATGGCTGAATAGTTTGCCAGAGATGAGCCGTCAAGCACATCCAGATGGAGTATGCCATTTCAGGTAAATCAAGAACTTGTTTTGTTCTAGCATCATTACTGTCAGTACTGGTAGTTGCTATGGCTGTAGGCCCAAGGACTTTGTGGGCTTATTGCTGACCTTCAAGGTATTTACTAGATGTGTCTTGCCTAAAGAGGTTTTCACAATATGGCAATTCTCAAGAGAAAACAGTGTGATAATACTCACGCACTAATAAATCCTCTTTTTCAGTAATAAGAGCTTGTGTAGAAGATTCATAATTACATCATAGTGAATGCTTCAACTCCTAAAATAAAAATAAAAAAATAAAATAAGAGATTGCATTATGAATCTTGGTCTTGCAAACTTTCAAGCTGTGAGGGTGGTGTTCTTTATAAGCCAAGGTCTCACAATAGACTGCTAAATAATTGGTCTTTTGTTGGGACGTGCTTCGCAATCCTGCCTCAGATGTGTTGAGTTTGTAATGGAGAATGAATTCCTCATTACAAATTTAAGAATATTGATCTAGATATTGCCCTCATTAAGATATCCAAGGGCATTTATCTAGATATTGCTCTCAATAATGTATTCATCAAACTTTATCTGAGATAAAGCCCGATAAATAACAAAGAAAACCATCTCAGGTTTGCAATAATGTATCATTATTGGAAAATGAGCCATGACTCAGCATTGATCTTATTGGGGTGTAAAATGTAGCAGGTTTGTTTGGCTGCATTTTGTTAATAGAAAATCAATTTCCACTTGCAATTTTAGGTGGGCAAACAGTCACAAGTCTTTGTTTGCTACCTCTGGGCGCCCTGGTAACCAAGTGAAGGTCTATCATATTGGCCATCAAAAGGTATTTAGACCCTTAAAAATACACCTGTTTAAAAATGATTGTTGGCCAGAGATCTGAAATCTGAGACCTGAGACTGAGAAGAATTGAGGGTATGAGCTGTGAATATATTTTTATATAAAGTTTTATTCTTAAATTAAGTTTTATATTTTAGTTGCAATCAGTAGATACTTGACACCACCAATATGACACCATCTTTGAGTGATGACCTTCACTGGCAAATTGTCAGACTCAGATTTCAGATTTCACATTGCCGACTGACAACCTTTTTTTGAAATAGGTGTATAACTTCTGCATAATACTGTAAAAAAATAATTAATTTAAGAGCTGTTTTCTTGTGAGTGGCACTTACAATACTGACATACATCATGTGGACAATACAGTATTCAATAACACTGAATGGTTTTCCATTTTTCCATGTGAATCATCTACTCAAAATGTGTAGATATGGATATGGTAAAGCACAGTTACTGCAGCTACAGCATGGCACTATAAATTTGCCATATAGATTTCCCACACATAAAAAAATTCTAAGTATCAGTTTGTTTAGTATAACTGTCTGTTTTTATTCACTTATAGTTACCTGTGTCTTGTGATCTCAAAGTGGGTGGAGGTCTGTCATGGCATTATAGCCTACCACTGTGTGCATCTGGGGATGACATGAAGGTCCATATGTGGGCTGTGGAGGTATAGCAAGATAGGGCACATTTCATGAGTGTAAAAATAATTATAGCACTTGCATTTCTCAGTGGTTACTAAAGAAGCTAACCAATCAAAATGCTGAGCACTCCAATCTCATCATGATGGTAAGGCTCTGACACGTGATGTTGCCTGTGATGTTGCTTACAATAGGGAAATTCACACCATGTGTGCAACTGTTATGCTTGATGTTATAGAAGCAGAATGAGTTCTACTTTTGCAATGTTACCAGTGACAAATTTCACTGTGTAAACATGTCTGTGACATTGCTTGCAATGGTGTGATGCTCTCAGCCAATGAAATGTTAAGTTATTTCGGTGTTTTGCTGAGCATTTTGTTTTTGCTAGCCATTGTAAACATAGAACTTAATAATAATAATAATAACAATGGATTTGGCAGTGGCATTTCCACAGAGTGGCTTTTCATCCACTGAAACATCCAATTGGAATTTAAAATGTTGATTTAGAACTTGGAAACCACATTTTACCAATTTTATGCAATGTCTCAAGGAAAGTCTGACATCCTCCTAAAAACCCCATTCAGCAACATCACAGGCAACTAGACATTGTGAGCCTGGACCTTTACAGTAATGAGTACATGGCAAGTTTGTGCTGTAAATTGTTTTCATTACCATTTGCAAACTTTTGTTCGCCTTGCATTCATACAGACATCTGAAACCAGGCATCTGACTGTACATTAATTAGAGATATTGCAAGTGATACTGCACTTTCTAGTGTAGAGATTGCATCAAACAAGTAATGTTTTATGCAAAGTGAAAATAATAAAATTTAAACCAATTATACAAGATTAACTATAATAAGCATTTTATTTAGGCCAGTCATGTGACTAACTTTGTAGTAATGTATACGTATATAATCAAAGGTTTTTGTAATAAGGCTTGTATTATCCTATGTAATTTTCCTGATATTTTTATAAAAATATACTCCTGAATTTATCACATCTTTGACTCTAAGAATATTCATTTACTTTAAAATTTATTGAAGACATATTGAAATACCATCAAGATTGGGTTTAAGAGCCATGTCATTCAAATGTGTTTACCAACTAAGATTACTATTTGATCACTTTATATGAAATGTTAAGTACATTTAATATACAGTGTGTGGATTTCCATATGTGACCTTCCATGGGAAAACGTGTCTTAACGCTTTACCGTTAATAACGCTTTTCCGTTAATGACCGTTAACGGTTAAAAAAAAGCGTTAGCCGTTTATGAAAAACCGTTAGGTCATTCTAGAAAAGCGTTAGCTCTTCCTGACAAACCGTTCAAA